>VYZW01047580.1:241730-252595 GCA_013401315.1 Balaeniceps rex
AGCAGGGACGAGGCAAGGCATGTTGGTAGAGTTCCCTTCCCCCGTGCTATTGCACTGAAAGAGCCCCGGGGCTTTTTATACTAATGACTGGGCTGTAATAAAGAGGAAAGATGAAAGGAGAGGTCATATTTTGAGGAGACTGACAGAGTACGGGTTCCTGGCTTCTGTAGCCAGCATCAAGTACCAAACTCGCTGTGTTGTTGTGACCCACAACAGTGGAGAACTGTGAACTGAATCCCCATCTCTGGTGTTGTAAAGTAGGGAGGTGAATTGGGCAGACACGTTAACAGAGTTGCTGTTACAGATATGTTAGGGATCAGCAGCCTGTTTAGCAAATGACTGCTGTTTAAGAACTCTGCTTGGTTTCTTTGTTTCCAGTGGCAAAATGTGAATTCTTCAATGCTGGGGGCAGTGTGAAGGACCGTATCAGCCTGAGGATGGTAGAGGATGCTGAAAAGGCTGGGATCTTGAAGCCTGGGGACACGATCATAGAGCCAACCTCTGGAAACACAGGTAGGGGATGGAGAGACCCTAGCAAAGTGTGGGGAAAAATGCTGTGGTGGTTTTCCTGGAAGAGGCAGACTTGAGACTGGAGCATGGAGGCTGCCTGTGCAAGGAAGAAAGGGGATCTCTTCCTGCCTGCATGGTGTAGGGAGCAGTGCCTCTTTCATCTCACACAAAGAACAATTCTGCTGTGTCCTATGCTGACCAGAACAGCTGGGAAGGAGGTCTGCTAAATTTGCAGGGGCTCTTTGCTTTAAAAGAAAAGAAGTGTTAGGCCAGATTCACTAGGGTCTTTAGGTCCTAGTCAGCAATTAAACTCTGACTGAAATTGTTGGAAACCAAGCACCAAAAGGCTGATGTGAATCTGGATCTTCCCTTTCTGTTTGCCAAGTCCCATGCTCCTCGTTCCTACGCTCTGACAGATGAGGTGGGCCTGGTTTGAGAAACAGCCTTTCCCATGTGGTACAGCTGAGATGGGAGATAAGTTGCATCCCTACAGCACTGCCTGCTAACACAGCCCTTGCACACCTAGATTTTCAACAGATTCCACTTGGGTCAGCATCTCTTCCTTGGAGGGCTGGAGGAAGGAACAGTCCTGCTAATCAGGGGTCAGGGCAGAACATCTGATGATCCGAGCAGACTGGAATTAAGTCTGGACTCCTGCATCACAGCTGTTGTACTTCTGTTAAGCTGCTCTTCTGGTGGGGAGTAAACATACCTGGAATGTTCCCCCTTGAGCGAGTTAAATATAAAATATACTGCCTCCTCTGAGGAGGTTCCTGAGCTGAGCTACAAGCTACTTCCCTGCCTGATGTGTTCTAGAGAGGTGTCTTGTCCTGTTCTTAAACTCTTCCCTGGGCATCCATCCGCTGTTGCCTTCTGATAGACACAGGCCAGGCAGATCCTTCTGTTGTTCTTTTGATCCAGTCCAGCCTTTGTTAATGGCGGGACTGGGATGATGAGCTGATCTGTGACCAGTTCCCCTGCCTTCAGCAGAAAACTGGGAAGTCGCATCTGTTGCCGTTTGCTCAGCAGGTGCTCTGTGGGGGGAGCAGTGCAACTGAAGCCCTTGTGACTGTGGCTATACCTCTTGCCTGAACAATGGCATGTAGTGGAAAATATGCCACTACAATATTGCATTCCTCCAGTATCTGAGGTCATGCTATGACATCCTGCTTTCTGGGTCAGTACCTGATAAATGGTTCTCCTTGCCACAGAATTCAAAAGATAGAAAGAAGGCAGAACTGAAGGAGGTACAGGACAGTTAGTTCGGAAATCTGTCTTTTTTTTCATTTAAAAGCAAAGACCAGGGCAGGCAGTAACCTGAGAGAATTGGCTTTTGCTGTAGGGTACTGCTGAGAGCTACTGAGTATGTTAAACGTGAGAGCTAATGTGTTATGTTTTTGTCCTCTCTGCATCCCACTTCTCCCTCAGCCAAAGTCCCGTTTTGATGTTTGCGGCATTTCCAGGTCAGTAGCAGAAAGTACAAAGTGTTAGAGTTCAGGTCTCCAGGTCTCGAGATGCTTGCTTCATCACAGACCATAAGGGAAAGTGCTGCATGGCTTCTCTTCAGTCTTTGGCCTTAGTGAGGCCTTTGCTGTCTTTTTTTTTTTATTATTTTTTTTTATTTGGCATCCATATTTATCCATACTGGGAAAAGTTGGGGGTCCCCCCCGCCCTTCCAAATATTTAAACACTACTTCAATTACTTGAGGAGTGAGTTATACTTCTCTTACAAGAACAGTTAAAGATTTTTTTTTTTTTTTTTCCCCAACCCTACGCAATCTGGCACCATGTAGAAACAGAGCCAGCTTTGAACAAGCAAGTCTCTGTGTAGGGTAAACTGTCTGTGAGGCATTGTCATATGCATGTGTTGGTATTGTGCCTGGTACCCAAAACAGCAGGGGAGGTGCTATGCAGCCTGACCTCAGACACATATCAATTAACTTGATCTGTTTAGCTTACCCAGCAGAGAAGTGATTTGATAACAGGCCTAAGCTTATCTTCTGTGGGGAAGGCACTTCTGAGCTTAGCTCTTCAGGTGGGCAGACAATGACAAGCTGGAAGGCAGAAATCAGGCTGGAGGTGCAGATTTTGAAAGTAGGAATGAAGTGTCTGTCTCTAACAGTCAAGGTACTTCACTGTGGTAGCAAGTTGACATAGTGCATTAGAACCTCAATCACACACAGGATCTAAATCATGTCTTTTTAACAAGGACTTAATTTTGGCACATTGCAAACTAGGGTTTTAATGCAGAAGTGAGTCAATAGAGGCTCTAATACTCTTCTGACCGTATCAAAATGATTGCTGTAGTTGTCTTTAGCTTAAAGCTCATTCCTTTCCCAAATTACTTCTGTAAAAATGAAAGGTGAGACAGGAGGAAGATGATGTGCGTGTGGTAAAGCTAGCAGTTTGCACATGTCAAATTTCCCCACCCTTGGCTAAACTTGGCTGTGATCCTCAAGGAACTAGCAGCATCTGTAAATCCAGTTCTCCTCAGTATCCAGAAACGTTCCCTTTGCCACCCCTCTAGAGACACTGTAACCAAGCCTCTGGTGAAAATCTGATTAAAGCCAGGGCATGCCAAAGCTAGCATTGTGGGTTTTGTTCTTTGTTGCTCCTCACTGTATGCTCTACCTGTCTTTGCTTGCTTCTAGGAATTGGGCTGGCCTTGGCTGCAGCAGTGAAGGGTTACCGCTGTATCATTGTGATGCCAGAAAAAATGAGTATGGAGAAGGTCAGATCTGCTTTTATTTTCAAGGATTAAAAAATAAGCGTGTTTGCACTTGCAGAGTTCCTGGTGCAGACGAGTGCTGGGGCTTTATCAACAAAGGTGTAGGCTCTTGGCCTCCAAGTCTTTGGCTGGGCAGAACTCTGCTGAGGGCCTATTGCCAGTGCCCAGAGAAATCCAGGCTGGCTAGCCATGGACCGAAATACGTTTAAGACCCATCCCCACAGCATTGTCACTTGGAAAACTGTCATAACTGTTTTAAATACAAATGTCAAGGGAACTTGAGATTTACCTAGCACATTGAAGTAACTACCTGCTCCTGGGTTAGCTGTTTCTCACTGAGCAAAGGAGGTCAAAATAAGGCAATGCTGAAGCTTTCAATATTCTTCTGTTCTGCACTAGGCTGAGCAAGGCCATGAGGTAGCCTGCTGAGCTCCTCGGGTTACCCTGGGGGGATACTGGCAAACATCTGAGTTGTGTCATCACAGCAACAAAGGGGAAGGAAAAGCCACCTGGGTAATGTCCACTTACCTTCACTGTGGAAAGCACAAAACATCCAGCTCTAGAGCAAGCCCTGTCCTGCACTCCACTAGGGTGGTGCACCTGCAGCCAAAAGAAGAGATCCCCTGTGTCTCACAGTTGAGGCAACAAATTGCTGTTAGCAAAACCATTTAGCTCAGTTTAAACACTTCCAGCGTTCCAGCTGAAAGGCAGCAGCACAAATGAAAACAATGTCCCCTGAAGGCCTATACCCATTACTTGCTCTTACCTGCTCTGGAGGGAGAGGTACTGCATGGCTGTTGCCATGTGCCATGCAGCACCAAAGGCCTCCCCTCTGAAGACAGGCCTTGCCTTAGCTCGGTGTCATAAATCTTCTTGCCCTCATAGCAGTTGAGTGGTGCATAGGGCCCTGGAGGATCTCCTTTGCTGCCTGTGTCCAAAGGAGGAGGTAAATATACATAATTTGCGCTTAAACATAAAATCCTGGGCTATAGCACTGTTGGAGTGCAGCGTGTATGTGACTGGCATGAGAGGAGATGGTGTTTTGCCTGAATGAGGCTTCTTAATATGTAGTAATAGTCCATACAGGCCTGAAGGCCAAGAAGAGGAACAGAAATTTGACATCTAGCTCCCAAGAAAAGCATAGTTGAGACCAAATTACATTAAGGATTTGGACCCATGGCTTAGTAATGGTGTGAGTCTGGGGTGTAGGAGAACTGCTGAGGCGGCTATTGCAGACCAGGTAAAAGGGAAGATGTTTTCTTTCCCCTGCATCTCAATGAAGTCTCTGTGCTGGGAGAGCGGTTTTGGGTTTTGTGACCATCTTTGTTTACTACAGGTGGATGTCCTGAGAGCTCTGGGTGCTGAGATTGTGAGGACGCCAACTACCGCCAGATTTGACTCTCCTGAATCTCACGTGGGAGTAGCATGGAGACTGAAAAACGAAATACCCAATGCACATATACTAGACCAGGTAAGAGCCAAAGTGTCAGAGCTGCAGCTGTAGTGTGGGAGGAAGTATTGCAGCCTTGTTCCTTAGTGTCCTTGGTTGACTGTTCAACAGCCTAAGTGCATGGAGGAAAAGGATGTTCCCGATCTGGAGCTGTAGTACAGCCATCACCATGCTGTAGGGTAGCAAGCTCTTATAGTCACTAGAGGGCAGCAACGAGCCTATGTTTGCAGAAACTGCAAAACATGGGTTGCTTCCACTGAGTTGGTAGTCCTGTGTGGAAGAATAGGTACAAGGGTCACGTTCTTAAAAGAAACTGTCCCACAGACAGGACAGATCTTGGCATTGGAGGGTGCTGGCACCTTAGAACTACTCTTAAATTAGGTCATTTAGGAAGGTTATACCTCCCCTTGGGCATTCTGCCTAGGTCCATGTAACAAGGAAACAGTCTGGAAAGAATATATGTAACTGTTGTGGGACTTGGAGAATGTTTGTCCTGTTCTTGAAATGCCTCACAATGTGAATTTTGTTGTCTTTCTAGTCTACTTAATGGCTATTCTGTCTTTCAATATAGTACCGTAATGCCAGCAACCCCCTGACACACTACGACACCACAGCTGAAGAGATCCTGCAGCAGTGCGAGGGTATGTTTGCTCTACTACTACCTCCCTCTTCAGTGAGTCCCTAGTATTCTCTTATGGTTAGGTACTTGGAGAATGGGACCTCAGGTGGTTGAGAAATGCATGGATTTTGATACAGCAAATCCCATACGTATGCTGTGTGTCAGAGAATTACTTTATTTCAGAAGTCATAGTAATGAATTTTTTTTTCCTATTAAAGAGGGGTGCTTTGGTTTTTACATTCCTCTGCTTGTGACCAGGTGGAAAAATCAGTGATGCTTAAGTTATCTTTAAAAAAAAAAAAAGCCATATCTAGAGTGGCATGAAAGAACAGCGTCGCTTTCTCTGATCATAAATACAGAATCATAGAATCACAGAATCGTTTAGGTTGGAAAAGACCTTTAAGATCACCGAGTCTGCAGACCTAGCACTGCAAAGTCCACTACTAAACCATGTACCTAAGTGCCACGTCTACATGTCTTTTAAATACCTCCAGGGATGGTGACTCAACCACTTCCCTGGGCAGCCTGTTCCAATGCTTGATAATCCTTTCAGTGAAGAAATTTTTCCTAATATCCAATCTAAATCTCTCCTGGAGCAATTTGAGGCCGTTTCCTCTCATCCTATCATTTGCTACTTGGGAGAAGAGACCAATACCCACCTCACTACAACCTCCTTTCAGGTAGTTCTAGACAGCGATAAGGTCTCCCCTGAGCCTCCTTTTCTCCAGGCTAAACAACCTCAGATCCCTCAGCCGTTCCTCATCAGACTTGTTCTCCAGACCCTTCACCAGCTTCATTGCCCTTCTTTGGACACGCTCCAGCACCTCAATGTCTTTCCTGTAGTGAGGGGCCCAAAACTGAACACAGTATTCGAGGTGCGGCCTCATCAGTGCCGAGTGCAGGGGGACGATCACTTCCCTGGTCCTGCTGGCCACGCTATTTCTGATGCAAGCCAGGATGCTGTTGGCTGCCTTGGCCACCTGTGCACACTGCCAGCTTATATTCAGCCAGCTGTTGACCAACACCCCCAGGTCCTTTTCCAACGGGTAGCTTTCCAGCCACTCTTCCCCAAGCCTGTAGTGTTGCATGGGGTTGTTGTGACCCAGGTGCAGGACCCAGCACTTAGGTATTTTTACATTCTCAGACCAAATACTCCATTGGACTGGAAGCTGCTTCACATGGGAGTCCTCAGGAGTACAGGCTGCTCTATGTTGCAGTTGTCACCAGTAAGACCTGTTTAGTCTGCAGGGGTTGCTTTCATGTTAGCTCTAGGCAGCTAGGTTGGAGTACCAGAAGTGATTGAGCTGTGGCAGCAGAGAGCTTTAGCTGGGCTGATTCACCCAGCAGAGGAATTGGTTTGAGAGCTATTGGAGGCATTCCGTGTGGTGCTGCAGCCTACCATGTAGGCATTTGCCACAGGTGGTAGAAGGAAGTCTTATAGGAGGCTACTGACCTGCCTTATAGAACAGTACAGTTTCTGATGGGAGTTTCTAATAAGAAAATCAGCTATTAAATTCCTTCTCATTAAGGTGAGAACCATGTGAAGGGTTCTTCCCCCCACCTTCCCCAAAGTAACTCTAGCCGTTCAGAGGATTTGGCTTGTCTTTCTGTGGCAAACTTTCTTTAAGTTTGAGTTAAAATGAGTATACTTTAACAAACTGCCATCCCAGAAACTGAGATACTAGATGAGTTCTAGTTTCAGGCTTCTTGTTTGTATTTACTTCTACTCATAGGCCAGTCACTGTTCAGTTATTACTGAGCTTATACCTCTGCTTGGTAGGGTGTTATTCTTTTGACTGGTAAGTGTTTGTTTTTGTGTGTGAATTGGTGTGTGTATTTTTTATTAACAAAGCTATCATGTGGATGCACCATGGAAACTGTAGGCTGTGACAGAAGAATGAACTATCATACCTGCACTCACTCCGAGTGCTCATGACCAAAACAGTATTTTTCACATGAAAATGTGAGAGTAGTTGTGTTAATAGGTCTTTCAATGGGTACCTATCCCATGCTCTTGGCACTCATTCAATAAATGAACTAATATAATGGGCTGCTCGTTCTAAGTTAAAGAATGGATTATCTGTATCAGCAAATATAGTAACAAGAAAACTACAGGTGTCAGCTGTGTGGGCCACCTCCAGCTCTGTCCAAAGTACCACAAATTGGTGCCTTGCCAGGCCACTGGATGGACATTTCAAAACCATTGTTGCAGTAAATGGGGATTGAGCAAGGTGGCCTCGGGGTAGGTCTCATAACACAGCTCTTGGGAAGCAAAGCGCCTTATCTTGCCCATTTTTGTTAAAGAAAGTCCATACTTAGGTTTAAGTGGGTTTTTAATCCATCATTCTGGGGGAGATTTCACAACTGCCTTCTATCCCTCGCCTTTAAACAGGAAAAATAGACATGCTGGTGGCTACAGCTGGCACAGGAGGTACTATCACTGGCATCTCCAGAAAGCTAAAGGAGAAGTGTCCAGGTTGCAAAGTAAGTGGCAAGCCTAAAGCATTTCTCTTTGGCGGGGTGAACCTCAAACTGCTCCACTTGGCACGTTCCATTCCTTGCAAGCCTGCCCTGGGTCTCTATGGGAAAGTTCTTGGATGTTGTCAGTTAGAAGGTAGTTCTGAACAGCAAAGAAAGGTTTTCAGACTGTCTGAAATCATCATGCCCTGGTCTCTACCAGTGACCAGAGTTCAGGTTTGGCTCAACAGATGAAAACTGGCCCTCAGATCTCTTCATTGGGTGTCTGAGAAACTTCATTCTCTGGTGTGTACTACAGCCTTCTGTTTCCTCTCTGACTGTGCCTTCACTAACTTGTCTGGAGCTGCTGAGCTTTTACCATGTGAAATTTTCTCTGCACACACGAATCTGTGTGTATACCTGTGTGCTGTGTTGATTTTCTCACAGAAGTTGGTATCATCTTTCAATCATAGAATCATTGAATCATAGAATCATTTGGCTGGAAAAGACCTTTAAGATCATTGAGTCCAACCGTACTTGTCCACTACTAAACCAATCGTGAATATTTTCCTACATAGGCAGGGAGTGGTAAACAAAATAAAACTTATCTGCTTACACTTGGCACAAAATGTATTGGCTGTAATGATGCCTGACATGTGAATGAGGACAATCTTGTCTCGGGGAAACCCTGTCTTCTGTTTAAACCAAGCAAAACCCATGTAAAACAAGTGGTGCCCCTCCCTTAGTGTCCACAGCCTGAGGAGACAGGATGGATTGCCAAGGGGCCAGAAGCAGCAAAGCATTTTGCTCACAGGGGAGGTGAATGTTGCCAGGAAGAAATGAATAGGAGACTAGGTTCCTGTTAGCTTGGCTGTGTGTGCAGCCAGTGTGACACCAACAGCTGTAATGAGGTCAGCGCTCACGAGTAGATAGCTGTGTCCTCAAAACCAGTGTGTCACAGTAGCCAAAGTGGAAACTGCTTCTCTAGATTGTAGGTGTTGATCCTGAAGGCTCCATCCTTGCTACACCAGAAGAACTGAACAAGACTGACAAGACAATGTATGAAGTGGAAGGAATCGGATATGATTTTATCCCCACAGTGTTGGATAGATCTGTAAGTCATGCTTTTTGGTTTACTGCCCTTTGCCCTCTGTTGGGATGCAGAAGTGAGATGAAAGGTGGAGAAAAAACTTGAGGAAGTATTTCTTTGAGCTGAAAGGGGAGGGCTAGCAGACAGAACTATTCCTGTTCTTTTCATCAGCAAAAGCAGTCCTCGGAAGGCTTCTGCACTGGCCACATTTGCTTTACAACGCTAGGTGGAAATGCTGAGAGCAGATAACATTTTCCTAGAACACAGTACTTCCTTTTTTTAAATCAACAAAAAAACCAACCAACCAATCAAAAAAAACCCCAACAAAGCACCCCCAACCCCTCCCGGCCAAAACTGGTATGACTATGTCCTGAGCAGAGCCTGTGTCCCTGGGAAACCCTCCAAGAGGGGAGGAAACTGTTTGATGCTCTCTGTAGCTGTCTCACAACAGCCTGTTCTCACAGCGAAGTTTCAATAAGGAGCCTGTTGTGCTAATGTGATCATCTTACCTTGGCAAAAAAACCCCACTTGGCATTTGGAGGATGGAAACCCAGGCACATGGCTCAGTAGGGCAGCTGTTACCTCAAAGAGCATGGGTTGAATTCACACTAGTTGTGTAGCTCCCCTAGCCCTCCTCATTTAAATAGACCCTTGTTTCTGTCTTCCTGCCCCTTCCCAGACAGTGGACCAGTGGTACAAGAGCAATGATGAGGAGTCGTTTGCTTTAGCACGCATGCTGATCCGAGAGGAAGGACTGCTGTGTGGTAAGAGCAGATGCGAATCCTTTGGGTTTCTCTGAATAATATGTGGGAGGCTGAAGCCTTGTGCAGGTCAGGGAGACCTCCTTTCCCTTCAGAAGCTGTCTTCCTCACCCTGGGCTCCTCTACTGTCTCTCCTCCTCTCCTTCATTCTTTCTCATTTCACTTATGGTTTGACAGTTTTGCCTCTGATCTGCTTTTTGGCAGGTGGCAGCTCAGGCAGTGCCATGTCTGTAGCTCTGAAGGCTGCCAAAGAGCTGAAGGAAGGTCAGCGCTGTGTTGTTATCCTCCCTGACTCTGTCAGGAACTACATGTAAGAACCTGCTTGTTTTCTCCCTGGGAAAAGGATGAGGCAGTCCCTCAGACCTCCTTACAGCAGTGGAGAGTTGAATACATATTTCTTATAGCACCCAGTTACCAAAGCAAGGAGAGTGTTTGGGGCACAACTTCCTGAGGTATCTAGGAAGGGTCTGACATGGAGTAGAAAGGAGCTTAGCCCTCTGAAAGCTGAGCTTCTCCTTGTGTCTGACTTCAGTATATGGCCATCGCTGGTTAGCATCTGTCACAGGAAAATACTTGCTTTCACTGTTTTATTTATTGGGGACTGTTGGTATTCTCCCATTCCTGGGAGGGTCCCTGTAAGGCTGTCCACTCTCTCTGCCTGTGTCCACAGCAAAACACAGCACTACTGTAGCAGCAGCCAGTGTTGGGGTGAGTTTACAGGTGGAAGTGCGAGGGCTTTGAGCTGTGCTGAGAAGTTGTTTCTCTCCTACCGCATTGAAACGTGTCCCAAAACATGATGTTTTTAGCTGTGTTTCGTGACTTCTGTTGCATCCAACACAATATTAGACGACTAGAAACTGCAGGCAGACCTTGCCTGAGTACAGTTGGCACTTCTCCATTCCAGGCTGTGTCTCTATCGTATTGCAAGGGACTGACGTAGTTGAAGCTTCGTTTCCTATGGGATTCCTTTTTCTTCCTATGAGTATTTCTTCTCAATGTCCCTGGCTGGTAAGCTTGGGTGGAAA
Source organism: Balaeniceps rex (assembly GCA_013401315.1). Lineage (NCBI taxonomy): Eukaryota > Metazoa > Chordata > Aves > Pelecaniformes > Balaenicipitidae > Balaeniceps > Balaeniceps rex. The sequence goes on from VYZW01047580.1 coordinate 252,371, forward strand.
ATGGCAGTATATTTTGAATTATGCTTTAGTTGTTAGTTGTAGTGAGCTGTAAACAGATGNTGATGAATCTGGGTATGTCCACATATATCACTACTCATCCATATGTATTACTTCCCTCACCAGGTCCCAACGGATGTCTTTAGATGCTTACTAGAAGTATAATATCCTCTCGCTCATCTTTCTTCAGTTATAGTAACACAGTTCAAAAATATTACCTTAAAGACA
>VYZW01047580.1:260748-315947 GCA_013401315.1 Balaeniceps rex
CAGAAAATAGGGCTGGGGCATGGTCTCTGAGGCTTTCTTGTTACTATACCTAGTGTTTAATTGTTAGCCTATTCCCTGGTGTGATTTTTTTGGTTAGTGTCCTAAACCATTTAGCACTCTGCTAAACACAAGGCCTGGTGTCCCCAGCATCTCTGGTGGATCAGAGCCTGCTTCTCGGGAAGGAGAGAATTTAGTTGAATTAGAATTTAGGGCCATGAGCAGTGCCATGTCACTTTTCCTTAGAGCCAAACAAGCAGTCCCAGTCATGTGTAGCGTGGTAGCATGTGCATAGGCTAATTGCCTTGAAGACTTAGTAGGTTTAACAAAAAAAAAATGCCTAAATGTGGGAAAACTGGTGGGCAAAATTTTTAGGGAGCTTGAATGAGCAGTAGTGAGACAGGTGAAAACTCTATGGGAGTTCTGTTAAATTTCCCTGAAGCATTTCAAAACACATTTATGTCTTCATAGTTGTCCCAGTGCTGCCTATGGGCTGCTTGTTCTGGTCATCTTTAGCCTACCCAGTCCCTGAAAACAGGTCTATTTGATTATGCACAATCAGATGGCAAGGGGCTCTACCCCTTCAGTGAGCTTTGAACTTAGGTTCAAAAGTTAGGCTTTGCACGAACATTTGCACAAAACTGCTTGTCACTGGTGGTGACTGATAGTTGACTCGATGTGGCAGTAGGTCCAGATTTCCTCCCCACCCATTTCCTGGCCCACAAGCTTAAGGATTGATGCTTCAGTATGTTCTATAGCCTGCTGGTCCCTTAAACGCAGGCTGCTGGGAATCCTTTTGATCTAACTCACAGTATGGAGACAAGAGCTCTGTGTTCCAGTGCAGCCCAACTGTTCATGCTGTGGCATTTATTCCTCAGTCACAAACTGAGCTCACTGCAGGGTAAAGGCTTTTCTAATCTGCAGTGCAAGACTTGTCTTTGCTGTACGTTCCTTTAATCCCCTTTAATGAAAGTATGTCAGATGGTGGGTGCTGCTGTTACCTGGGGAGAGTCACCTGGGTAATAGACCTGTTGCTGCTGCTTAATATGTTAATGCGTGTAGGAAGAACAGTTTTGCGCATTCTTTCAAATGGTTCCAGCAGGTGATTAGCTAAGTGTTTCAGAAGGATCCGTACTCTTTCTGCAGAGTCAACACAGGTGCTTTCCTGTTTAGTCTTAGCAAAGTTGAACTTCACTAAAAATGAATTCTTAATTCTCAGTTCCTTGATTTGCACTTGAACACAGTGTTAGCTGAACAATCTTCACCCTTGGTTTTGTTTTTGGCTTGTTTGGACTTTTCTCTTCCCCTGCTGCCTTTGCAGACCGTATTCACTTCCACAGTGATTTGCAGCCTGATTCATTCACTTTTTCCCAGTCTTGCTAGTGTAAAATCACCAAGTATAATGAGTTTTATGGTAACTTCTTTTGTTAGACACATGGAACGCTTGACCTTCTTCCATCATTAATGTTTTTCAGATATTCAGTATGTTCAGTATATTCATTATGTTTACAGAATCAGAATTAATAACTTCATGTAGTGCTTCCTTTTTTTGTTCTTTTTTCTTGGAAATTAGAAACAAAGAAAACTGATCTTTTAAGTTGGCCTTGATTTGTTAGTGTTTTACAATACTTCAGATGGGAGCAGTATATAAATGCTGATGTATTGTTTTTAATACTGCACGAAGTCTATGGGGATTATCGACCACTAAACATAAAAGGACTGTTTTATTTAAGTTTTGTAACTCTCTCCTCAGATTAACCTGAAAGACAACTTGGGGAAACTCTCTCATATCCTGGAAATAGACCACTTTGCTCTAGTGGTTCATGAACAAATTCAGTGTGAGTATGATGTACTGCGCCTTGTAAGAGGTAATCTTTGAGTGGTAACAAGAAGCAAGTGCAAGTGTGAGTGTGTAAACAAGTTCCAAAGAAGCCAAATCCTCTTTCTGTGTATGTAACTGTGCTACTAACACTTAGTAAGACACTAGCACTGTAATTCTTGTGGAGTAAATGTTAAATCCATTAATAACTCCACACACTGTAATGTACCTGCTCTTGGAGCAAGTTGCTGCTCAGAACTGAATGCCTGAGTCTAGTCCACAGTACAGTGGCTTTGTTAGCAGCAGTAAGCCAATGAATAAGCTCCTGCAGTACAGGTGATCTCTGCTTCTTCCTATGCCTGTCGTACAACTTCCAGCAGTTCCATCACAGTGAGCATCCCAGGTTAACTACACTTCAATTTTTTGCCTTTCTAAAGCAAAACCTTTATTAAAACTTCATAAAGTTTAGTAAGATCTAGATGTCAACACTGGCATCAGCATCTCAAGACAGCTTAATATTCCTTTTTCCTGTTTATTTCATCTAAACTAACTTACTCCCCTTCTCTTGATGTTTTTCCTCCAAACTCCACTTTTCTTCATCTTTCTCAAAGCTCTCTACACTGTCTTCTTTATGAACTGGAAATGACTAAATAAATCTTCAAAGCTAGGGTATATCTCTGTGATATGTGAATAATATTGTTTCCTGTTGTATCTTCCTTATAGCAGGCAACCTGCAAAATTGCAAACACTGAGAAACTAGACCTAAAACAGTGTTAAGACTCACCAGATAAATTTATCTGACAGCTATCTCAATTATAACTGTGAATGAAGAACAGTCATCAAATTTGGGCTTGTTCCTGATAACCTCCATAAGGATGTGCTCTTGACTCTGTGCTGACTAACTATTTATAAACCTAGAATCTCACTGGAAGCTTGCAATGGAACAAAGATTGAGTAAATGAAAAGTCCAGGACAATCCAGCTGGCTGAACAAACTGAGTATATAAGTAGGCTAAACATCTCAATACAGCCAGACTTTAGGAACAAGGAACTTAGACCATATATATAAAGGGCCAGAGGTCACTTGGCCACTTGATTCCCAGGTCAAAGGCTTATGCTCACAATGAAAAATCACTTGAACCTGTGCTTTCAATGCAGCAATGATTAGATGGTTAATAAGGTTTTTTGGCTATAAATGGGAAAATGTTGTATTGTGATTTTTGTACTAACTCTGTATTTGACAGTGATGTAGGAAGATGGTAGTGTTGCATGTCCTCCTCTAGTGGCCCCTGGTTCAAACAGGATAATATCAGTTTGCAGCTGCTTCAGGTAGAGACACAGAAACTAATGTACAAGGAAAAGATGCTTATAACAGAGGATTTGGTTTGAATTTTCACGTCAAGAAAAATAAATCTGATAGACCCTTATCCTTCCTTCCATAATGTTTCAGTTTCTATATCCCTTTTGTTGAGGAGCCTTTCTGAAATGAAAATCCTTGCCACTCCCTGTGTGACTGTTGGTCAAGATGCCATTTGGGTTCCCCTTCAATGTACAAGGGTCGTCAGTGATAACCAGCTCCACCAGCAGGCCCTGATGCGTGGAGCTGGCATGGCTTGGCACCTGCCTTTACAAACAGTGCCATTAAACCCAAGTGGGAGGTGTGTTTTTGTGCCTCCTAAAGCCAGAATCCCCTCTTTGTTTCTGTGTAGATCACACTGATGGTTCCTCCAGTAAGCGGCAAATGGTGTTTGGCATCGTTACAGCCATCGACCTGCTTAACTTTGTGACTGCACGAGAACGGGAAAGAAAGTCCAACTAAAGTCAAGTACAATGTGGAGCCTCTTCAACAACATTTTGCAATCTCCAACAAAGAATCAGGTTTATTTCTTAGGTAGAATGGTCTGTCCTTAGGGTGGTTTTGGTTTTTTTTAAATTCTGAAAATAAGCAGTTAGCTATCCTGGTGTCAGCTATACAGCCAGTGCATTTTGCTGTATTGCACAGTTTCTGGGGACTTATTTCTTAATCAGGTTACACAATATTTCTTATCAAGACAATTTATTTTTTTATCTATATTATATATATATGTAAAAATATTGCCTAAATTAACTGGTATGTTCCTTACCTGTATGTCTAAAGTCTGGCTTTCCAAAACATTGTTTCAGATTCATAAAATGCGTTTAAATAAAGAGTTACTGAAGCAGAGGCCCAAGAGAGCTCTGGAAAGTTTTGGATTTTTTTTTTTTTTTTTTTTGGNTGGAGACAAAAATGGGACTGGGGCATGAAGAGAAGAAAGAAGGGGGTGGGTCCCTTTTGGTGACATTGGTGTAAAACAGGAGGAAATCCTGAGGGCTGGAGTTGAGGCTTGTTTCAACCCGCTGCTCTGAGGGAAAACTGACTTGAGCGGAAGCCTGACAGTGAAGTGACAAACATAAACTAGTGACTTTGTTCCACACGGTGCACCAGCTTTCACTGTGAAGACAGACCTTACCCTGATAAGTAAGCACAAGTGAAAAGATTAAAAGGTAAGATCAAGCTTCTTGCCTGAAGGTTTTTGAAAATCACACTGTTTCATCTAATACCTCCTCCTTACCTTCCCACCCTCTTATTTATCTTAAAGTGCTTCTTTTTATGCCTGTTTTAGAAGAGCCAAAGGTAATCTTGAAGAGCTGTAAACTCTTTCAAGTCCTGTTCAAGTGCTCCTACATGGTAGTGCCTTATTCCAGGAGAAAAACCCTACTACTAATTGAATTTACTGTAGCCAAGCTTGGAAGCAACTGGCAAACGTGGTATGGACTGGTACTGTCAAGAGTACACAAGAGTAATGTGCAGTAGGTGTGAAAATTTGTAGCTGCACACCACTTCTGTAACTCTGGATTCTTCAGTAAGGTTTGGCTTGTGTAGCCGTGGCACAGTTTGGCACTAGCAGCCCCATCCGTACACTGCTGTGCTGGGGCTGCCAACTGCTGTTAGTGGTAATGATGAGTGGAATCGCCCTGTGGTTACAGGAGAAAAGTAGCTGTTCATCTTCTGACTGGCCTTTTGCTAAGAATGAAGTTTTTGACCAGCAAGAGTGACACCTTTCTTAGCTTGTCTCTCTTTCCTCTGAAGTAGAAAAATATAATTTACGGTGGGGCTATTGCTGGTAGGATAGCAAAGTTGTTGTGGTGTTTGGGTTTTCTTGTTTGTTTTTTTTTTTTAAAAAAAAAAAGGTGAAGGGAGTTGTGAGTCAGCTAAGAGAAAACAAAGGGGTTGTTTAAAAATCACAATTACTACCTCCTGTATATAAATTCCTTTCTGCCTTGCTGGCCTCCCTGTGGCAGTGGAATTTGCTGTACATTTTGGAAGCATGGCTCAGAGCGGGGAGAGAGGTGGTGGAAGCCGCCCTGTCCCATGTCAGTGCTGGGCAAAGATCATCAAGCAGAGCCTTTGCAGTTGTGCCTTGGGTGATGCTGGCTTGGAGGAGGGAGGCAAGCGCTCAAAGCCAAAGAAGTGACACCAGTGACAGTGTCTGCCTGCCAGCAGTGTGACAGCCTGGTTTGTTTTCTAGCTGCTTCTCTCTCACCTGAAATTTGTGAATGTTAAGAACTTTGTTGTAATAATAAAAAGCCTCAAACTGATTTCTGATAACTCTTTAATGCCATGCTGGTGAATGCTAAGTTTATTCTGCCCTTGTTCAGTTTTATTTCCTTAGACATCGGCTGTCCCTTCAGATTAGGGCTATTACTGAACTAACATGACCCATACTTGCCTTAAACTATGGTTTAACTGTTAAATTCACATACTTCTTTAAGACTTAAGACAACTTTTCCCAAGGCTCTGGAATAAAGTCTAAAAATGTACAACTTCAATAATAATTGGTTCTAAAGGATGATTGATTTTTTGTTTGGTTGGTTTTTTTACCCTTATGCTATGCAGTGATTCCTTTCTCACTGTTCCCCCTCACTAGTAGCAACCCCAGCTTTGACTAGTGGAAAGCTGAACCTAGTGTGAGTATCAGATGTGTGTACCTGTGCGTTAAAGACACTGTTTTCAAACCTGGATTAGCTTTTCTAGGCTGAACAGCTCTGTCTTACCTCTGTTGCTGCTCGGCAGAGCCTAATAACTCATCTTTCAAACTGTATTTTTTAGCTGCTTCCCAAGGGGTCATAAATAGCTTAGCAGAGTTAAGGGCACGGTCTTTGATCTTAGCACTTTTAACATCCTTTATGTTTCTCAGTGTAGAGAAAGTCTGTGAACGGTCAGTTGTATCCCTTGAGACATCAGTATTTCAGCCAAGCTTCTACACTCGTTTCCCAATTATTTCAAATACTGTTGTCAGATGTATTTTCCTATCTATTCTCAATTTAAAGAGAAGGCTGAGAGGGACTTATTTCTTTGATTACTTGTATTTTCATTGCGTCCTTTGATTCCCACACTTGTAAAAGAACCTGTGTACTTCACTAGATGCTACTAACTGAAGTGTTTGCTGCAATAGTAGCTGTCACTGCTGCTAAATTTTGGCATTACTGTTGCTCTTGAAAATTTACCCTACTTGCTTTTATCTGATTTTTTTTTCCCCATTTTCCACCTGACCTTCACTGATGGCAGTGGGGAGGAGAATGCTTAAGTATTTGGGATTTTTTTCCTTTTCTTTTTTGTGCCTGTAAAAGCTCTGTGTCCCAGCCTAGGTGAATTCAGCAAGAAATAGGAGGAGGGTAGAAGGAGATTCCCAAAGTCGCTTTTCAGAGCAGCAGTACAGGAGAGAAGTTAAGAGTTGGGACAGCAGAAGATTAATGGGTAGCTTTACCTGTGACACAGAGAAAAGTGTAAAGATTTTAATTTGCTTTTCTAGTTTAGCGTTCATAATCTCCGCAGCGTCGTGAAATCAGGTAGTATTGCTGATTAAGAAAGAAGGGGTAGTTAGAGCTGGTAGGGAAGAGGGGGTGTGAGTCTAAAGCAATCCAAGTAAGCCAAAGTATTCAAGGAATCCATCTGCACCACTCTGCCTGTGTGGTTTGTTAAGAGCAGGAGCTGTTTCCTCCTCTGCACTGGCAGGAGGAGGAAACGGTGGCCACCAGCCACTCTTACTGGCAGTAGCAACCCTGTTTGACCAGAGGAATTGGGAAAATAGATGGAGTTGCTGAATGACTGAAAAACTTCCCAGAGCTCTTTCCTGTAGTAGGGATGAAGGCATGAAGGGATGAAAGGGACAGGGAATCCTGCAAAGTTGAAGTTTCTCTGATGCAAAAGCGTGATGCTTTTTTGCGTGTGGGAGAATGTTGTTACTAGCCTGGTCTTGGTTAGTAGTGGTAGGGTTGGATTAACGCTTGACTCATTTCTCTGTTTCAAATACTGTGAGGACCAAGACAGACATTGCAGTTTGTTTGTTTGGTCTTTAACCTGAAGTTCAAGTCCAGAGCTTGAACAGAACTGTATTTTTTTTTTTCCTGAAGTGGGTGCCTGTGTCTTCTGTTTACCCATGCTGGTTATGCAAGCGCTTACTAAGCCTGAAAACTATTTTGCACATAGATACTTATATCAACAATTTATGCTGTATATGTTTGTCACTGTAAGAGAATATCAGTCCTTTTGGTCTAATGTTGGCTCTGCAAAAATACTTTTATTTTCTCGCCTGAAGACAATTACCCAGTAAAATCTGTGTAATATTTTGCAAACAGTTATCAGGCAATGACTTAAGGATCATTTTGAAGTCGTTGCATCCAATATTACTTCCCACTTCCTCCACAAGCTGTGGCTGACTCCAGAACTCTAACTGAGGTTCCTCTAAGCAGCCAGACCAGTCTCACCTGCCCACCAAGCTTGTTGCTAAGTGGTTTCTGAAAACGTCTGCTTGCTGTTATGAATTTCACACAACATGCTCACTGTCAGGAGTTGCCACTGTCGTCCAACAGCCTTTCTTACCGCGTAGCGTCAACACGCCACCGTGACAAAGGGAAGAATTCTTATGCTTTAAGGAGCCAGAAAAAATCAATACTGTGCGCTGAATTTATTGCACAAATGTACAATATAGAGAGTTCAATAAAAGCAGTTTGATTGCAGAATGACTCTGGGTTTTTTAATGGCAGTTCAATTTGAAAGCGTATTAGGCTGTAGACTCTGAGAAATTTCTGTCAGCTGCAGAAGACCTCTCGCTTTCAGTGCATGGACTGTGATGCTCTGCAGCTCTTTTCTTCTGTCTCCAGAGGACTGATGGTGTGGCAGGACTGTCGGTGAGCCAGCCCGCCATCTGCTTCTCGTGGCTGGCTTTAGTACAGTCCTGGTGTTTCTGTACAGGGTAGGAAAGGAAGGATGTAGAGCTAGGGCTCAGATGCCACTGTTGGAAGTTCCTACAGCAACAGGTGCCTGTGTGGTCAATTGGGTGGATATTTCTGAATAAATGCAAGGGGTATGGGCCAGCCTGTGTTTCTGTGAGAAGGCAATGTCTTTTGGGAATTATGGTGAAGCTATAATGTTAAAAGGTGCGTGAATTCAAGTGAGGTGCACGGGTGGGGTGTTCTGTGGATAAGGAGCAGCTAGGAGAAACCGAAGGGGCTGGCTGTGTTATTTCAGAGCTATGTATTTGTGCTGCTGCTCAGCATCTTGGTCAATTGCTCACGATGAAGGTGGTTTATATCTGCTAGGCAAGGGAATAAACTCCTCATCCCTTGCTTTTTTGGTCCCCATTTCCTTATGCAGTCAGTCCTTGCTCAGCCCCATCCAAATAGCTTAGGACCCTGTCTGCCAGTCTCACTGGGATGTTGTTCCATCTTGCAGAGACACAGGGAAAGGCCGGTGGGTGGTGAGGTGCAGGGGGGGCCTTCCTCTGCCTGCCTCGGGTGCCAGGGCCTGTCCCCTGGGCGTGCAGCGTGAACTCCTTGCTGGCTCACTCGCCTGCACGCCGGGTTTTCTTACAGGGGCACGGTTCGTCTACCTCCTCACGCACACAGAGTGCTCTGTCCTCAGCTTTATCTTCTTACTCCTGATCCAGTGTGCTCTCCAGCAGCGTGGGGTGACTGACGCAGCAGGCAAACAATACGCTAAACTTTCTTATACCTTACACATCCTTTTCATGTGATTAGTTGAAATGCTGTCGTTGCCTGCAGCAATTGCAGATCGTTGCATTACCTTTGCCTTTTGGTAGTCTACTTGGAGGCAAAAAGGATCCCCATATCGCAGTCTGATACGCGTAAGGCCGACGTTGCTCCTAGGCTCGCCCGTGCAAGGAAAGAGTGTTTCAGCAGAGAGGCCAAAGGCTAACCAGGCAGCGAGAGCAGCAGGCAGCATGCGGGATCAAGTTCCACCTGCCAGCAGGCTAAAGGCATGCCTGCCCCAGCTGTGGCCCCTGCTCTGTGCTGCTGCTCCTGCAGCCAGGCCATGGCCACGGTCCCCAACAGGGAGCTGCCCCAATTAAAAAATACTCTAGCAAGGTAGATCGGGGGAGTTTAGCCAGCACAGCTATTGAGAGAAAAACCCAGGGCTCCCAAGGGCATCCCTTGAGCAGCAGCCCCCACCCCGGGGTTGCCTGCAGGTGACTGTGCACACCCCGTTTTTGCAGAAGGAGGCAAGACCTTTCCTGACTGCTGAGGCACTGCCTAACAGCACTGCTTGGACTGAACTGGCCCCAGCTGTGGAGGTGCCCCTCCTCATGGGTCACCAACAGAGGGAAAATTACTGGGTACAATCTGCTGCACTGGCTCTGGAGATAAACAGAGGACTTCAGTCTGGAAAGTTCCCTTACAAAAGCAATAAATTCCCTTTGGAAAAAAAAAAAAAACACCAACCCACCCTTGTGTTGCTGATGGAAGTGCCAGTACCTTTTGTCACGGCAAGGTAAAGGCAGATGTGTTTGAGCTTTGCTCGTGAAATATTCCTGAAGGCGTTCTTTATCTATATGGGCTTATCGGAAGCGGAGCTTTGGAGAAGGAAGTGGCTGTGTGCAGGCGTGTGGAGGTGCAGCCCCTGCCAGGGCGCACGGAGCCCGGCCTGCACCAAGGTGCTGGCACCGCTTGCCGCGGGGTTAAACACATACAGCAGGGATGTTTTGTGTGCGTGTGGGTCCCACAGAGCCTGGGCCCTCTCCCTCAGTCCCTGCCTAAGCTGTGCTGCAGCCATGCCCTTGCCCAGCGTTGCACCCAGCCACCCACGCTGCCGTCTTGTCTGCCGGGGCCCCGGCTTGGCCTCAAAGCTGCCCTAGCTATGCACAGTGAACTGCCTTGCAGACCACATCCAGCTGAAATGCAGCTTTCCCCCCACACCACATTACATCATCAGTGAAATCAGTTTTCTGGTTTGTTTTTCTAGGCGTCCATAATGGAGAGGGCAATGTATGATAGGGATGGCTGGAAGGCAGGTGGGAGGGAGGACTGCAAGCAAGGGTTGCTCAGCTGGGTATGGCTGCTGCATCAAACAGCAGCTCCTGCAAATCCCGACCATCCCCGTGCCTTCCTCAAGGTCAGGGGGAACGATGGAGGAGAGCCACGTGTCATGGCTATGTCCAACCACCACTTCGTTCGGTGCCAAATGCCAAGAGTCACTCAGTGGCTGTAGTGCTGGAGAACGGTGAGCGAGGGGAGAACCTGCAGGACCTGACCCGTGGTGTGGCAGTAAGAAGAACAGCCAACTCACCTGCAACCACCCGTGCACCCCTGCCTTAGTCTTAAGAAAAAACCTACCCCTATTTTGGGGAAAAGCCAAGTGCTGTTTGTACTGCAGCTTGCGCTACTCTTTCAGTAGCTAAAAATGCGCAATAGCTTCTTCAAACGAATGCACCTTCTTCTTTCACACCTGCCAACTCTCGGGCTTTGAAAAGCCGCTGCCTCTTCTAGTGGTAACCAGCTGGATTTGTATGGCCAAACAAACAGGGCAACCGGCCTGCATGCACCCACCGCCCCTGTATTCCCCGCATAGTGCGGTATGTAATAGATACTTCATGTCCGTGGGGAAGCTGGAGTGAAGGCAATGTGCTGATTCACAGTGAGACTGCTGCCTTTTGGACCCATCAGGATATGGGAACGTGCTGATCAGCCCCGTGGGGCAAGCACAGCGGGTCTGACCAGCGAAGGGTGGGAAACCCAGCGTGTTTGGAGCTGCTCGTGTCTTGGGTTCCTTCCAGTGTCCTCCTAAGGAAAGCTAGCAGATCTGCTCTTCCCCCGCCTGTCTCTGGAGCATAGCTCTCCCTCCAGCCACCAGCAGTAGATGCACCACCAAAGGAGGCACATCAGAGGCATTGAAAACATCCATGGGTTGTACAAGCAAATGCTGACCTCTCCTGAAACAGGTGGGTGTGAATGACTTCTTCAACACAGTAACAAAAACGTAACTTTTCTAACCCATTTCTGCCTTGGACTGTGACAGGCTTGGGCCGGTGCACCTTACACCGAGCACCTCACTGCGTCATACAGATCCCCGCCAAGGTGAAGCTCATCATGAAATGTGGCGCTGCTCAGAAGTGTCAATGGGGTCTAGCCATGAGCAATTACATTCTTCATCTGGTTTTAGTAAGACTTAAATTATGGGGAGGAGGGCTTCATAAAATCCATATTTTGGACAGATGGCACATGTCACGTTTCAGCTGGAATAGTTTTACACTAAAATAAGGCTTTTACACCAAGTGTGGTAAACAGGTGAAAAATATGTTTAACAGCAAGTAACATCCTCCTTTTTTCCCAGTTTACCCACATAATTCAGATAGCGGGTGTTATCACCAGTATTCCAACTCACATCCCCATTCAGCTTGACCAGCAGCAGTTTTAACCCCATGTCCTCACAGCAAAATGGCTTCCTCTGATGGCCAAAGATAAGCCAAGAGCCAGGGAAAGCCCATTCTGCCTTGAATTATCTGCTGGGCCTTCCCAGAACATTGCTAACCCTTCTTCTCCTGACATCCTACCAAGCCCTACCATGGAGCTTCAACTGCTTTGACAAAGTCATTTCGATTATTAAATTACATGGGAGGGAAAAACATGGATTTCTTCCCACTTGGTACAGCAGAATCAGGAACATTTTAAACCCAGATTGTCTTCTCTAGGAGAAAAATTCACCAGGGGGGGTGGCTCTGTGGTCAGGAAAGATCTCTCCTCCCAAGTGCCCAGAAGCAAAACCTGAGTGCTACGTCCCTTCCGACCCCGCCGTGATGAGTACTATGAAACTACCTCTGCAAAGAGTCTTTTTGATGATGCTTTAAAAGCAGAGGCCCTCGCCCTGTGCAGGGGCATGAACTCTCACGTCACACCTTCTTGTGAGAGCAAGGAGCCATCCCAGTCTCTGTCACTCCCTGTGCCTCCCTCTCTTTTTATGGCCGGCTGGCCGGTTCTCTCCGGTTGTTGCTTCCCGGCCTGAGGACACTGCCGTTTAGTCAGCGGGATCCTGCAGGGTAAAAGCTGCAAGGTAACTCTTCAGATAAAGGACAGGGTGGTGCAAGCCTGCTGTGGAATAAACAGCTGTGCGATGTGCTTTCATGTGGGTTTGTTTTCAACTTAGTAACGCTTGAACACAAGCACTGCAGAATGGCAAGGTAAGATTAGGTACCCACGGGACATGTTTTTATTACGTGCACGGGCTGTGAAGTGCCTGGCGTGTCTGTGTGGAGTGGAAGCACGACAAGGATGCCAGTGCGGACCCCAGCCAGCCCCCCGGGGACCAGCTCCTCCTCTGCTCTTAACCCAGGCACAGGCAAAGCAGGAAAACCCATCTCAAAATGCCTGCCGGCCTCACCTGCCCGGGGCAAAACCAGTCGCACGTGTGCCCGTACGGCTGGTGATGCCGAACAGAGTCAGACCGCATAGCAGCTCTGGGGACGGTAGTGGTGGGCAAATTACTTGAGCATTCTGATCAGATGTAGCTAACAGCTTTTACCTTGCCCCAAAAAAGGGGATGGGGTGTGTGGGGGGATTTTTCTTCAAAGTCCCCAAACTTGCCATTTAGACCTTTTCTGAAGAAAATCTTTCATTAAAAAAATATTTCTCTAAACAAAGTGTTTTACTTCAAAATGATCTTCTGTCCCTCCAATACCCATCAAAATCTCCGTTTCCGTTCAGGTTGAAAAGATCACCTTTTCTTGCAGTTTGGTCACTGAAGGGAAGAATCTTACTTTTTAATGTGGCTTCACTTGGAGCCCACGCTGCTTCAGGAGGTAGCCAGGAAGGGGTGGCTGGGTTATTCTGTAACTGCAATGCCCAGAAAACACAATTCTTGCCGGGGTTAGGGTTATTTGCAGCCTCTTTATGAGAGACCTGCATGCTCTGCGTCATATCAGATAGCCCACAAGATTTTTCTACAACAGATTACCTCTGGCAATGTTTTCCAGAGAGTTCATTTATTGCAAAAAGACCAAAGGTAATGTCATTCCTGTGCTAATACCTATAACAGTTGTGTCTTTGAAAGGTTTAATTCCAAAATAAGCATTCCAATAAGCCTTATTCTCACCTGATAGTCTGAATAGAGGTGAAGTTTCCTTCGCGACTGCGTTTTGGGGGAGCACGGCCCCAGCCCGGGCCAGCCAGCTCTGTGCGCTGCCCCAGCTGTGGGAAGGAGTGGGGGAAGATGGGACCAAAACTCCTGTGGGCTTTTCCTCTTCCAGTAAATCTGCACCCAGATAATTTCCTAATTGCCCAGCTGACATTTGGGAATCACCGCGGAGCAGAAGTTGTTCGCTGCTTTCGGCTGATTTAATAGTAAAGCAGTTGCATTAGGAGCGGGAGCTAGCATGAGAAAGAGAAAGAGGTTTAGGGCTGGAGGTGGTGCGGAGACTAACCCTAGGTTCCCAGAGAACACAAAGAGTCCATAGAAGACAGCACCTAACGTAATATGTCATTTCTGTCATTGCTTATGCCTGATCCAGCAAGGAACATGTTGACACAGACAAGCCAGCTTTAAGCAGCAGGTTAAGTACGAGACAAAAAATCAGATCAGAAATGAAATTCTAAAACCACCACAAAATTGCTGGGGGGATGGGTTGAGAGCACATAAGCAAATTGCTTATCTTTTTTTATACCCCAATCATTTATGCTTAGAGAGCAATCAGGTGCTGGGCATAATTAGGTGTGGGGCAGGACCCAATCAGCGTCCCTCCGCAGAGCGCTCACCGTCACTCATTGGTGTCCCCTGCCACCAGGCACGTATAAGTTCAGCGCTGGAGCGCAGCGAAGGCACTCGGCTCATACACGGACGGTGGTAAGTATGGCTCATCTCTTACCGAACATGCTGCTTTTCTAATGGTGGACTGCATGGGAGCCGTGCTGCTAACCAGGTAACTTTGTGTCGTGGAGAGGCTTGAAAAGAGGAGGAATCTGGTAGCTTCTGCTTCTCAGCCTGTTCAACGGTTGACTCTGATCCAGGGAGTGTTTGTGCTTTCAGCAAGATCTGAATAAATCTGAAAACCAGGGAGGTTCTGGCTTTACGCTACAAGGTCAGTTGGGCGGTGGAGCAGGTTGTCTGGAGAGCTTGTGCAGTCTCCATCCTTGGAGGTTTTCAAGACCCAACAGGACAAAGCCCTGGGCAACCTGGGCTGAACTTAGGGCTGAGCCAGCTTTGGGCAGGAGGTTAGACTGGGGACCTCCCGAGGTCCCTTCCAGTCTGGGTCACTCCATGATTCTGTTAAACTGATGTTGCGTTTGTCTTGCTCAGTGACAGCAATACCATTTCTTTAAAATAAAGCAAGAAAATGATATTTTGCTTTGCATGGAGCAAGTTCGCATGTAACTCTCTCTGCCCTGCTGAGCTCATCTTCTTTTCCCTCAGTCAACTTAACGTGTGTCTTGATTTTCCTCCTCTTTAAGTTATCAGTGCAGTCTGATAACCTAATAATTGCAATCTCTTATCTGCAAAGTACTCTATAAACATTAGCCTATGCTCTTTGCTGTATATTTTCAGTAAGTGGCAGCAGCTGCAGAATTGCATGCCTGGTCTCTTGGCTTGCCTCCCAACTCCAGTGGATATTTCCATTTATCCTTTGTCCAGTCTCATGCCGTCTCAAGCTCCTCTATTTAGAAGAGAGTAATGGGGCCGTTGGAGGACACCTACAATAGGTCAGATGTATTTGATGGCTGATCAGATGATAGCTGAAGCTTCAGGCAGGGGTTAGGAGGAGTGTTGGGACATAGGTAAGAGTTTTGGTAATCAAGAGAGGCTGTATCTTTGCTTTGTGATTTAAGGTGACTTAAAACTGCACTGGAGGCAGTGTGGGGAGATGTTTGCACTGGACATTGCTCCTCTCAGCCATCCTTGGCTGCAGTCAGACTGTCTACAGTGGCCCTGTGCCCCTTTCTGCCCACACTTCCCAGCCAGCCTGCATGTTCATGGGATGTGACTGCTGAGACCGTCAGCAGGAGAGCAGCGTGCCAGTGTCATGTCAGGGCCTCCAAAAGATATGGGAAGGTCAGATTCTTCTCATCCTTTG
The DNA here is from genome assembly GCA_013401315.1 of Balaeniceps rex. NCBI lineage: Eukaryota > Metazoa > Chordata > Aves > Pelecaniformes > Balaenicipitidae > Balaeniceps > Balaeniceps rex. The sequence continues at coordinate 275,940 of VYZW01047580.1, forward strand.
GTACCGTTTCAGGTCCATAGATGGTATTGAGGTTTCTACACTTCAGGCAATTTTTAAGCTTACCTCCTGAACCACAGTGGTTTTAGACATACCTTAATTTAAATATGAACCCAGACCCTGGGCACAGCGATGCAGAGATTTAGAGTGATTTGTAACTGGAAGGACATCTGTGCAGTCCTGCAGCACCACACTAGGAATTAACCAACCCTCGAGGAGATACATGAGAAATCCTGCAGCAGAGAGGAATGTAGATGTTGACCGAGTCAAGGGCCAGGTCTTGTTTCTTTGTTCTCTGGGCATCTAGAAAATATGTCTGTATCCACTTCAGGTGAGCAAACAAATGAAAACCCCATTCTTGGCATTTTTTAATATCAGATGTTAAGGGAACCAAACACAACGAGCAGAACACAACCTTATTTTAGAAGGTGAAAAGCCAGTAATGCTCTTCCCTCCACGAAGCCCTCCTGCAGTAGCCGTCTCAGCATGGCTTTAGGGTTGGGTTGGCTGCTCCTGGCAGGGGTGACGCTGAGGCCTGTGGCACTTCTTGGGGGTAGCGAGGGAGGTGCTCGGATGCTGCCAGTCCCAGGCGGGTGCCCGAGGGGTGTCGGGGCGCTCCTGAGCCCCCGAGGAGGATGCCCACCTTCAGCCAGGGCTTGGCAGGAGGCTGTCCCCGCAGCTGGACGTATGGTGTTGGCTCCCCACCTGCTCAGCTGAAACACAAAGTGGCTCTGGGACTGCTGCCCTAAAGTGGGGGTGCAAACCCTGGCCTGGAGGGTGGACAGTGGCACCGGGCCCCCTCCAGTGATCCCTGCAGCTCGATGTCGCTTCTGCAGCTCTGCCGAGCTGCCCCATGGGGAAAAATGGGGCACAAGCAGCGTGCCCACGCAGCCAGGGCTGGAGGGGAGAGGGGGCTTGTGCGGGGCCCTGCAGCCGCTGCAGGCCTCCCTCGGGGCTGGCACCCACAGAGGCAGGGAGCCACGCGCCAGCGAAGAGGGAAAAGACCCGCAAAAGCAGTCCTAATAATTTCAGCCCCCTGCCTCTCCTCTCTTTCCATCCCATCGGAAAATGGTGGAGATGGGCATCACCAGGAAAAAAAAAAAAAAAATTGTAAAATCGAGTTTGCCAACATTTTGGTTGGTACCCAGTGACCTCAGTTGTGAAAGCGTGATAACTACCTCTGATACATTGCGGCTTATCTCTTCTTTACCCACAAGTGACTTTTGCTCCTTCCCAGTTAATTCATTAAGTAAACAAGGATTTGCCTGGGGAGATACACTCAAGGCCAACACAAATCCTGGCTTGGAAGGAAATGAACATTTTTTTTTTTCCTTTAATCCCTCCCAAGAAGCAACAGGTTTGGCAGTGGCAGGGAAGAGCACAGGGAGGCAAAGTTTGCCAGGACAGTTTTTGTTGGCTGCGGGGTCCAAGCCGTTTTGCCATGACCGCCCTGCACCCTCGTGGTCTCTCGCTGCTTTGTGGGGCCGGGGTTGGTGTCTCCAGAGGAGAAAAAGCGGCTCAGGGCCTGACGTGGAGGTGGCCCAGTGTCCCCTGCCTGCCATCCTGCTTCAGGCTTCAGTCATGGGGCCAGGCAGTGACACGAGGCTGTTGGCCTCCATCTTCAGAGATGCCCGAGTGCCTCTGGCTGAGACGAAAGCTTGGCTGCATGTCGCAGGATGTTTCAGCCCTCTGCTATGGCTACAATAATGGTGTGGTGTATTTCTGTGTTTCAGGGACAGCCCAACACACAGGGAGTGAACCGCAGCCCCATCTTCCCAGCTACTTGGGAAACCACAGCGCTGACCTCAGGTAGTGCCGCTGTGCTGCTTCAAAGAAGCTCCTGCCAAGTGGGTGAAGCAAGCAAGAGAGCAGAAGGAGGATGGCAGAAATGGTAATTAAGGCTGCCCGTGGGCTCACATGCTGAGCCACAAATTAATTAGATAATCGGAACCCAGCCCATAACAGCGTGCTGGTTGCTTGCCTGGCCGTTGTGAGTCAGCTGGGCTTCGCAGGCACTGCAGGCAGCCTGGGTGTCGAGGAGGGGCAGAGCGGTGGCTTTATGGCCTGGGATGAAGATGATGCTCCACAGACCTGTTGGCCTCTGCTATCTGTGCTGCACGTGTTGGCTCCAGCATCCTCCTGTCAGCTGCCTGAACTCCCTCCCCGGGGCAGTAGCTAGAGTGGATTTCCCACATCCCCTCCCCTCCACAGTGGCAGCAGGCCTCGTCCTTCTGCAGGCAGTCCTCTGCGTTTAGAAATGAGGTATTTCTTCTCTGTGTCACTGGTTTGCTTCTATCAAATTTCAAAATTACGTCGTTGTTCTCAATCTGAAGTTAAATGTAGAAGGAAGGTCCAACATCATGTCCTTGAGAATTTCTGCTACAGTAAAGTTGACGAGAGCATTACATTCACTCTAATTGCAAAATGTACCACCACAGTAGTGCAGGAAGATAGGGCAGGCTATGCTACAACAAGCAGGTTAAGGCCAACTTTCATCATCAATCGAAGTAAGACTCAAGTCTCTAACCATGACCCTACTGAGCTGCAAGGTCCCTTTCTTCAACAAAGGCTGAATCAGGGCAAATTTATTCTGTGAACAAGCCAGAGAAGAAACTTCCAGTTACCAAAATCATGTGTCTTTTCCCCATGCAGCTGGTTTTCTTAGCACAAAAGGGTGGCTGATGCATTGCAGAGGGTCACACCAGAGAAGGTCACACCAAAGCTCCATGTAACCCTTGTTTCTGCTGTTGGTCAGCAGCAAATGCTGAGAATAAACCATAAAACCAGAGTCCTCCTTTTCTCTGTATATGCACCAGCAATGCAGAGACACCAGCACAGCAAATTGCCATGTTCACACAGCGCAGGTACCATTAGGGCCAGTGTGTTTAAAAGCCACTAATGAACTCGACCTTTGCAAACTTGTTTAACCCTTTTCTGGTTCCACTTTTACCTGCTCTGCTCCTATAGTTCCTGATAATTTCATTTTGCCTTATTATTTGATGCAGGAAAAAAAAAAAGGGTTTCTCAGTCACCTTCTCCAGATCCCCCAGGATTTACAGCCCGCTCTCACCACCAGCCACCAGTCTCATTTCCAGTCTGATGAATCCTCCTCTATTAAACAGCTATTTAAGCTGATTTACTGTGGAACTTGCTCTGTACCCCTGAGCACTTTTGCTGCCCTTCCCTGATGTTTTGTTTCTATCAATTCTCTCTTTTCACTTTTAATACACGCTGATGCCAGAGTGGAGGTGTCCTCTGGCCCTTTGAGGCCCACTAGCACCATACAAGTATTCTCAAATTATTGCTGGGTAGACTTATCTACAGTTTCTTCACTGCTAGGGTGAAAAACACTGCTCTTGACCAAATAATTAAATACAGAGCACCAAATTCTCTAGTGGAGGGGATGCTTCAATGTACATTAGAGCAGGGGAAGACTTACTGGAGATGGTGGCCAGGTGATGGTTTACCATGTATGTGGTTTAGTATACCACTCCAAAAAGAGCAACGTGATGCACCCGTAGAACTGGGTTTCTGAAATGCCACGGTAGGGATGCCCCGTGGAGGCTGGCCACCCTGCTTTCATATCCAAACATGGAAGTCATTCCTTGCCTTCAACAATTATTGCCCAGGTGCCTGCCTGCCCGCTTTTCCTCCCAGGTGACTGTGGGTCTCTATTTCCACAACACAGGAGCTGACCAAGACGTGCCCGCTCATGAACGGCAGTTGTGTGGGAAGTCAGGAAAGTAAAGCCGACAGCACGTGGGTTCTTCCCAGCTTGCCCAGTAAATGCACGTGGACAGCTGCAACGCCTGCCACCAAGTCTCCACACTCCTGTATGCCCTTGTAAGTAATTCCTTCTTGCTGGTTATTTCAGCGTGCAGGAAGCTCAATATCTTTTTCTGAAGATGAAGTACTATTGCTACACCAGGATGGTCATGGCCAGAAGTCAGTAGTTTGACCATATGTTACGTTGGTGAGGGTTTATTTTCAAGAAGGCAAAACCCGCTTAGTATCTCCTCTCCAGGAAGAACTTTCTTACTCCCTTTAATCTTGCAGAAAGATGTGACTGGCTCAAGACTCAGCTCTGTGTTTTCCAGCACACATTTGAAAGCATCTGCATCTCATTTCAGAAGAATTAAGATTAAGATATTTCAGAGATAGATTTCAAGCAGGGACTTGTACGCTTCTGCAAAGTGGACTCTGTGAGGTCTGGTGTTGCACAGCAGAAGTGAAGGCACTCCCAGCTGCTAGGCACTCGAGGAGATGCAGCAGTGGCTCTCCTGGCTGTAGTGTAATGCATGCATGCACCCCAAAGCTGTTGCACCCATCCCGTCCTACAGCACAGTCAGTAACAGCCATGCAGTCATCAGTCGAAGGGCTGCAGTTTGGCTGCCCTTGTTCATTCAAACAGTCTGAGGCTGCATGTAAGAAGATTTCTAAGACCTAGCAATGTCTTCACCGCTGGCTGAGAGACCTTCACAGAAACAGATTACCAGGGCCTGGGCTTTTAAATAACTAGGAAATGGCCCATGCAGAGGTTTCCCACTCTGCGTAAGTGACCCAAGAGTGCAGTGCAAGGTGAAGTGATTGCTGTGAGTGGCTCTTGTCCTCACAGCAGCGGGTTTCCTCCCAGGGTGAGGTAAGCCTGCCAAAGTGCCCAGACTAGACTAGATGAGAGGTGCTTTAATGGCTCGGCAAGCCAGACCCAGACAAGCTATTAAAGATAAGGCTGTCCTATAAATGTCAGGGGAGCTGCACACACGTCTCTGCCGTGCCAAAGATGTAAAACATGAATTCAGCTCCAGCGTGTGAGGAACTGGAGCCCGTGGGAGGTGCAGCACTGCTCTGCATGCATGCCTGCCAGCCGGGAGCTGGCTGGGGGAGCTTTGTACAGCACGCCAGGCAGGACACAGCCAGAGCACAGCCACCAGCAGGTGTGCAGCCCAAAACAGCCTCCAGGTCTGGCCTGTGAAGAAGGAGTGCGCTCCACAGCCTCAGAGCTGATCCAGCAAACGTGCATCCAGGTACTCACCCAGTGCAATCCCTGCAGCTAGCACCTGAGGACAGGATCAGGTCTTTTCAGTCAAAATGGATTTTTTTTCTCAATTATCATGCTGAACAGGGTAACGTTCTTGGTTTTTAGCAAATTAGCATCAGGGTGCTACAGGGCAGCAAGGTGGGGCCGGTGCCAGGGTGGGGGGGACCGGGGCATCCCCACCCCTGGGCATTGGGCACCTCCCTGGGGATGGGGTCTGGCTGAGGGGGCCCATGCAGCGTCGCTGGGGCAGGAACTGAAACATAACCCACTGTACAGCAGTGAAGAAAATACACTGGGACACGTCACACCGGTTCTTTTACTTTGCAGCATTGCATGGAGGGGGGTTGTTTGTTTTTTCTGCTCTGGGTAAACCACAGATGGCAGCCGATGTAGCAAAAATCTCTGGACTTTCTGAGATTCCCATGTAAAACCTGATTGAGTTTTGGGATGGAGGGGAGGGAGAAGACAAGATGTTATTTTAATTAAGAATATTAATTATTTAAATTTTTTCAAAGATACAGAGGTAGACTAGTTCTGATACCCCTTGAGCCAATTCTGACCCGCTATAACCTCAGCAAGAATCATTTGGTTTGCCAGGACTGTGTTTCTCCTGAACACTTTATGGAATAACGTACCATGAGCAAAAGCAGAAATCTTGGAGAAAAAACATCCTTGTCCACTGATACGAGCAGCGGCAGAACCAGAGTACCCCCACCACATCCTTTAGGGGCACCAAAGGCATTTGCCGCAGATTCTTGTATCCATAGACCTTCTGCCTTCAGGCCCATGCACAGAGCTCACTCAGCTGGGGAAGGAAGCTGATCGTGCTCATCTTATTTTTGTAGTAAAATATGGTAGCGATTAGGAAAGGAATTTGATAGGAACTGCGGAAAATTTGCCCCAGAGTGAGAGAAAGGCTATTCTTTTTAGGGGATGGTAGCTGGTGGCAATGCAATAGAGCAATCCAGTTTCTGGTTCCCACCTTCGCCCTCCCGACAAAGCTCACCCCAGCATGCAAGGCAGCGCGGGTTATCTTCCCCCTCCCCGTCCCCTCGCCAGGCTCCACCACTGCAGACCCCAGAACCGCACAGCACCTCGCTGTGCCACATCATGCCTTGCTGGGGCTCATAGGACATGGTAGCATCTCGTTTACCACAATTACTGGCTGAAGGTAAATAAATGGCCTTGCTTTCTTCTCTTGAGCTGACTTCCTGCAAGCTAGATATGTAATGTAATACACAGGTCACTCTCTTGAAAGCCAGGCTTTAGTTAAACACCGCCTCGAAGGAGCTGGAGTCTCCTTGTGCCATGGCTCAGCCCCACTGAAATTCTTGAGCATTTTGGTGGCTTTTACAGCAGATGGAAAATGGCTGCAGCTGTAGGGGAAGCTCATTTATTGAGTTATTGCCTCACATTTAACAGCACTCAATAGAGGTTGTAATGTGCGCGGTAACACTTTCCATGGAGGGAGAGATAACAGCACACGTGTAATACTTCATCATTTCTGGGCTTGAGATGTAAGGAGGCTGGCTCCTTTTGGTAGTAAAGAGCTGCACTAAACCACTACCCCTGTACTCTTGCAAAGGAAGAAGTGTTTATATCACGCTTGCAAAACCTGGAGGGAGGTGTGTGTCTTTAAGTAAATCAGCATGTCATCCCTGCACCATATGGACTTTCTGGCAGCAGACAGCCATCTGCCTGGCTGCGATAGCAGACAAGGATAACTTGGGTTCAAGGTTCAAAAGATGATAGTAGGCAAGAGCTGTGGAAAAGATTGCTGAACCGTGAGGGAGTGGGGCTATGTCACCCCACTCAGAGAGGGACGTGCTGACCATCAGCCAGCGGCGATATGTTTGTGGTCCCAATAAACGCAGCCCATCTCGTCAATCTTTTCCCTCCGTCTTTTAAAAAGTTCAAGGACACGAGTTGCCTGGCTGCATGGCAAGATGCGTTCGGTTGTGTGTTGGGCAAACAAGTCTTTTTCATTCTGGTTGCAATTGCCGTGGCGTGGTTCTTGGCTTCTGCCAGAGTCTGACACGGACTAGCAAAACTGGGAGGCTGGATTGCACTGATCAAGAGCTCAGTTTAATTATTTGCAAAAAACCCTCCAGAGTCCCCTGTGGCTTGGGCCTTTCGGATGGCTTGGAGCCACCCTTGCAAGTCTGGGAGTCCTGGCCAGGCAAGCAACAGTTGGCCCAGAGAGAGATGGAAATGTGAAAAGAGGTGGTGCTGGGTAGGATGGAGGAAAGAGGAGGAGCCTTGTATTGTGCATGGCCTTCTGGCTTTCTCACCCACTATGTAAAATCTCAAGGCTTGTCAGCTCTTCACTTAGTTACAGGTCTGGCCTAGGGCCTTCCAGAACAAGACATTTCAGAACAGCCCTGAAAATTAATTACCTTCTTTTTTATGCAAATGAATTAATAACTCATCGTAAGAGTGATGGAAAACCGTAACTAGCTCCTGTTGCCATTAATTGTCAATGGGGACTTTTGTCTTGGAGTTGGGGTGTCTCTTGGTGGCCTTGCTAAAGTTGCTGAAATCTCACTCAGGTTTTATTTTGGTTCATGTTGCATAACAGTTGCTTTGATTTGATATATTTATTTTTCTTTTTTTCTGCATTATTTCAGGCCAGAAGAAACAAAGATCTTGCCCAACATCCTGAAGAAAATTGGCTGCACCCCGATGGTCCAAGTCAACAAGATTGGGAAGTCCTATGGGCTCAAGTGTGAACTCTGTGAGTGTCCCCTTTCCACCAGGTTTTTCCGTGCCACGAGGTGAGGGTGAGGGGCAGTGTTGAAGGGAGGCTTCAGAAGAGGCTCTGTGGAGAGCAAGCACAGACGGGGAGGGCCAGATGTGGCACGTATTGGGTACTCTACTCTTATTAGGTTACACTACAGTCATTTGTCAGACCAAACAGGACGGTTTCAAGCTGCAATGAGCAGGGGGCTAATGGTAGTGGCGGCATCTCTCCTCCCAAGTAACTGCAGCATAAGCTCAGAGCAGAGCTGGGCTGAATTTGGGGATGGGTAGATGACATCACGGCAACGGGCAGGGATGCTGCAGCACCCGGGGTAGCACGTGGCATGCACAGGAGAGACTGGACAAGCCTTCCCAAAACATGGTGGCTAGGATGGGGCGAAGGGCACGGCAGGACCCTTCCCACAGCCTGCCTGGGCAGAGGGAGCAGCTCGGGCTGTGGGGGACACACGCCAGCATAGCCCCTGGCTGCCAGGCAGAGCTCCCACACGGGGGGGACTCTGCACTGCCGTCGCATCGACTCCACCAGGTCAGGTGAAGCCAGGCCAGGTGCTGCCGTCTATCTGCTGCATCACTGTCCTGGGGGCAGCGACAGCTTCCCTTGGGGACCTTCCCAAAATGCAGCCCTGGCAGAGCAGCGGGGGGCTGCAGACAGCCAGGTTTATCAGCAACACGTGTGCCAGGCCCTGGTGCTAAAAGCCAGGCCAAGGCGCTGGCTGTGGGGCCAGGTTTTCCAGTAGGACCCAAGTCCTCCCCCCGAGGGGATGTTAGCATAGTGCTGGTGGTATCTCATGTAAGGGTTGTTTTTAGGCTGGTCCCCTACAGAAGTAAGGATGATATGATTAGGCTGTCTCTGTGTATACGGACTTTTCAGTCTCCTTTCCTATAACTTTTAACCCTATTTAATGAATTTCAGCCGAATTGGGCAGAAGGACAGTAAGAGTCAGGCAGTAAGATTCATGAGTGTCACGTAGCTGGGTGGGAAGAAGAGACTTGATGAGTGCTCACACTCAATAAAAGGGCACAGTGGGACCTTGCAGTCCTATGTGGCAGCCAGGAATCCAGCCGGTAGCCAGCCTCCACCGGGCACATGGCCACGTGGAGCATGCTGTGCTCTTCGACCAGATCCCTTCTCAGGATCTGGGACCCTCGGGCCCCTAATCCTGCAACCTCCATGTTGTACCACCTCTTGCTTCCCAGAATGAGACCTCGAAGGATGGTAGGGACCATGGAGCAGAGGTGGCAGAGGCGGGAGTTCAGGTCTTCAATGTCTGGTCCCCCTCTGATGCAGTCTGTCCCTTGGAGGATGTCTTGCTGGGACAAACGCCTTATGGGAGGATTTGGTGCAAACAGCAGCTTGGAAGCAGGGGAGACCCTGTTTGCTGGGATGGTGTCTCCCTCCCCTGGTGCAGGAGGGGAAGGAGAGCAGGACAGGCAGAGCAGCTGCATGGTCCTCTCTGAGCTGCAGGTCAGCACAAAGCCTCTCACCAAGCAAATACACCAAAGCTTGCAGCACTGCCGCGTCAAGGAAGCAGTTATGGTTGGACACAATTACCTTGTAATCTCTGTGTCTCCAGGGATCTCTGAGTAGCTGAAGTTTTGGCACTTTGCATTATAAAATGTAATGATGAGCACAAGATTTTTTCCCCCGTTGCTTCGGCTGCTCAAGTATCTGGTTGATTTGTCAGCCTGAAGTAGCTGTCTCTACTAGGATGAAGTGAGTGACACCCTGAAAGTACCCATTTTGCCCTGTTGTCCATAAAACAGAGCTCAGCACCATCAGTTCAGATGTAGACACTTATCAAAACCTTGGGGGGAAGAGTCCTGCCCTGAGCGCTAGCAGCATGGAGGGCCTGATTAGGAACGAGGTGTACCTTGCAGTTTGAGCGCACCTTGGAAAGTCTTTGTTAGTTGTTTTTTTTTGGTAGTTCAGCGAAGAAAGCATAATTCTGGCTGACAGTTGAAAGTACCCTTTCTATTGTTTGTTTTTCTTTATGGCACCCCATTCAGGACTACAGATCATCCTTACAGAAGGGCACCTTTTTAGATACCTATTAATTGCCATGCCCCAGGAAAGACTGTGAGACATGGCTGTTAACCCTGACAGTGCCTTGCTCAGAGAAGAGACTTCAAGGCAGGGCAGCAAGGTGTATCGTACCAGTGTGGGACCTTCCATCTAGCAATCACTGTATGTCCAGTTGATTTTAAACCCATCCTGGACTTACCAGGCCTGCCTGCTGCCTTCAGGGTGCTGAAGGTAGATGAAACGTGGCGGAAACATGGACTATGGGCAGGTATGTTGATGGGTAATCCCATGACAAGCTGTGGCACCCTGTAAGCAGATGGTGGATGCGCTCTCCTGAGCAAAGGACCATCCTGCAGGGGAGGAATGGGTGTCCTCAAATGACTGCAGTGAGGGCTGGGGGAGCAAGGAGCTGGTGCTCCCAGCTGCAGCTTGTCCCTGATGGAGCCTCCCCTTTCATTTCCAGTGGCAAAATGTGAGTATTTCAACGCGGGGGGCAGTGTGAAGGACCGCATCAGCCTGAGGATGGTGGAAGACGCAGAGAGAGCTGGGATTATAAAACCAGGAGACACACTGATTGAACCCACTTCAGGCAACACAGGTGGGAAGCAGGAACGCTCCCTCTGCCGGGGTACCGGGCAGGGTGGCATCTCTGAGGGGCTGCAGGAGAGGCAGGGATTTGAGGAGCTCTTGCATTTGCAGTTACAAGGTCAGCTTGGGGCACCGCAGCTCTGGCTCTGTCCTCCCCTCAGCTCCCCTGCCGGCAGCCATGGGCAGTCTGGGGTGCTGAGGTGCCTCATTCATTGCTGGAATTCCTGAGGGCCTGCAAGGGTCCCATGCCTGTGCAGGCATGCATGGCAGGTTACCTCACGGCAAGGCAAACAACCTTGGGAGCTGGAGGAGCCAGGGCAACCCCGGGTGTTTTCAGGCTGGGAAGCTCTTGAATATTCAGAGGTTCCCAGAGAGGGTTTTCCTGATGGGATGGAAGATAAATAATCTTTTTTTTTTTTCCTTTTCACTGTCATCCTGCTCAGGCACTAGATTATGATGGGGTATGAGATGGGGGGGGATGACAACAGAGGAGCCTTCCCCCCCTATTTTGCACCCTGCACAGGAACCATCAGTGCAAGTTTCCATGTCCCTTTGCTGCTGCCTGCACCAGTGTCCCCGCCATGTCAGGGACGTGTGTGTGCACAGTGCGCTTTCCTGCAAAAAGGCTCAGCGGGGGCTGTCGAGGTGCTCTGGACAGAGTTGAGGCCATGTCCCTCGCTGTGCTCCCCTCCGCTGCTGCAGAGCCGCCACCCCCCCCCACTAGCCACGTGGAACAGGGCTCGTCTCTATGAATTTTGCCCCTTACCAGCTCGTTTGCTCCAGGCTCCCCAGAGCCAGCCCCCCTTTCCCCAGACAGTCCCCCAGACATGGGGGCGAGGGGACCTGTGTGCCCCTGGCACTGTTGCCCAGGTGGTTCGTGCTGGCTCCCTGCCCAGCCGGGGCAGTCGGGGCGGCACCACGTTCCCTACAGCCTCTCGCAGGGACATGCTGCTCCAGCCTCACCTTCCCCCTCTAGCTGGGGAGCAGCTGGCTCCATCCATCACCCCCAGTGAAACTGGAGCAGAGGTCCCCTTCGCCTGCTCGCCATGGGGTGACATGTGCAGCTTTGTGTGTGTGTGTCCCCAGCTCAGCGCATTTGAGGGGGAGGGAAGGCACTCGTGAAGAAAAATCACCTCTCTCCTGTGTTTCGGTACAAAAAGGAAGAGGCCTGAACCTCCTGGCACATCCTGAGAGGCTCGCGGAGGATGCCCTCACCCATAGTTCATTGGTGAATATTTCTAGGTTACGTTCACTGGCAGGAGAGAGGAACGTAGGAAGAAACGCATGTCAGTCAGCCTTGCCAAATGCTGTTGTCAACCAATTCCTTTTCCTCCCCACCACCTAGGAATCGGGCTGGCACTGGTAGCTGCAGTGAAAGGTTACCGCTGCATCGTTGTCTTGCCAGAGAAAATGAGCATGGAAAAGGTCAGAGCTCTATACGGTATTACCCCGCAGCTGGGGAACATCTCTTTCCCTGTCTCTCTCTGCCTCTCCCTTTCTACAGACGGAGTGCCCTCTCTTTTAAAAGGTAACGAGCCTTGCTGCACACACTGACATAGCTTTGTAGTTATTCAGAAGATTTCCTCTTGAGGAAAAAAAAAAGCACACTCTGATGGCCTGGCTGATTATCTAGCATCAGCGGTGCAGCTGGGCTCATGTGTTAGCCAAACACGGTGCGTGGCTGCAGAGAAATGGAGCAATATCTGCCGTCTGCGAGGGCAAGGGCTGGATGGAGTGGAGGAGAGGGAGGCGGAGGGCTGGGCCTCAGCTGCCGGTCCTGCTAGCTTCCCCTCTGACATCTGACGTGTCACTTGGTCTCTCTGTGTCTCTACGGTTTTCTTTAACCTGGAGACACTTATGGTTGTCTGAGCTGCTTTCTCATGATGGTGGAAGTCGAGTCACTTGCATGAGAACTGACAATCAGATAAAACTGCTGTCCCAGAGATGGCAGAAATCTCCGCCTTGGGGAGCTAAAAGTCTCACAAACTGCTCAGCTGAACTCATGCCAGTGAAGCCAGACCTGGACCCTGACTTGGCTCAAAACTGAGCCCTTCTCCAAAGCGCCACCCTCATTTCAACCTAAATCTCACTTAAGCTCAGTCTGGATCAGATGCCACCTCCAGCTGCCATGGGCTTCATCTCCAGACGCCCCGACATTCACCCACCCTTCTCTTTTGACCCCCTCTCCTCGTGACAGCCGCATCTCCCAGTGGATTAATACCCTAGGGCTGATTTGTGGTTGCTCCTTCCCCATGCTTGGTGAGGGGAGAGAAGGGATTTGGGGCAAAGACAGCTTTAAGGGGCTGTCCCTTAAATGTCTAAGTCCCTGCATGCAGGGGCTCAGACCACAGCACATAGGAGACGCTGTTTCCTACCCCGGTTCCCTCTGCCCCTTTCTCCAGGCACGAAGGAGCAGCACAGCGTTAGCTACGTCTGCCGTGTCCCCAGCCTGCCCTCTGAGTAGGACAGAGCACGAGGCCAGGCTTGAATCCGTATGCCAGCTTCAGGCAGGAGGCCCTGGGTGCCAGGAGGATCTCAGAGATAGTATAACTGAGAATCAGACATTGTATCTCCAAATGATAAATGTCTCCCGCATGCAAAGCTCCTCTGGCATCTGACGCTTCCATGAGCCCGCAGGTTCGGATTACCATCGCTACGTGGGATCAGTTGGGTTACATCTACTCTCTTCCCTCCCAAAGGTCGATATTCTGAAGGCGCTGGGTGTTGAAATTGTGAGGACCCCGTGCACCCGCTTTGATGCCCCGGAGTCTAACATTCGTGTTGCCTGGAAGCTGAAAAGTGAAATCCCAAACTCTCACATCCTGGACCAGGTAAATGCCGTTTCTCCACCAACTCTCTTTCCAAACACAGTTTATAGCGTGTGCTCCAAGTCTGGCCGTGTTTGGGGACTTCGCTCAGACTGGCAACGGAGGCAGATTCCATCAGTGTTTTATGGCGTTTGAAACTTAATCGCTCCTCTGTAAAGCATGGGGTGGCAGAAACAAAGTAAGGGACATTTCCAAACCTGTAATACTCATGCCAAAGCCTGATGGGAGTGAGGCTAGGTTTTCTTGCCCAGTAGTATTGTGGGGCTGTATTTTCAACTTTTTCAAGGTAACAGAAAAGGCTAAAAATGTTTCTATCTAAGCAATAGCTAAAATACTGAGGAGCTCTCCTGTGTCCAGCAGCTGGGGCTTTAACAAAACCACCAGATCCCACAAAATGTGGCAATGCAGCATATGGGACAGCCGCACCATCCCCACACCAGATAGGCACCAAGAACCAGAGAGTGAGTGTTCGTGGGCACGTTTAATCTTCCAGTGTGAACAAATCCCAAGTGTCCTTAGAAACCTGCCCCAAAGTGACAAGCAGGAGGAATACCTGTGACCTGGCCTGGCTGGGTGGCAGTGCACCTCTCGCCAGGGAGTGGAGGGGGCAGTTGCATACTCTGCATAAAGCTCGTCAGGAGCTATTGTTGGTTTGGTATTTGACCTATGCTTCACACAGTAATTCATGCTGTTCTCCGTTGAAATAAACAGTACCGAAATCCAAGCAACCCCCTGGCTCATTACGACACCACAGCTGAGGAGATCCTGGAGCAGTGTGAAGGTACGGTCTGCGCTGTTGTTTCTACATGCTGATGACATGTGGAGGGCTATAGCCCTCTCTGAGAGGCTTATTTTACATCATTTATTGATCTAAATATATAGAAACGGCCAAAAGGGCCTCTGTAGGTGAAGGCACCCTTGATAATACTGACACACAGGGTGTAGCAACTTCACATAATTCACACCAGATCCACCTGAGCCTGCAGGGCTTCCCTGCTATGGCCTCCCATTTCAAAAGCCAGAGGGAGGAGACCAGAGGCTTAACAAATTCAGGCTGTACCCAAAGAGGAACGGCCCATCTCTCCATGGCTACAACATCTCTGCGGCCTGTCAGCTGAGAGCACAAGATGGCCCAAGAGGCCTCACTGGGGAATACAAGTCCACCAGGCCATGGGAGGCTGATCCAGCACACCCATTTGCAAATCAAAATAGACTGAAACTTCACAGACTAATGACATTTGATGTGACGGCTGGGGGAGGATAAAGGATTATCCCAGTCCATGTCTCTGCAGATAGAGGTGAAATTTATTGCCAGTACTGGGAGCACTGCAAAATGTAGAAAAGACTCAAAGGTTTTAACTGGAGAGCAGTTATCATAACAGAAAAGCAGTCAGGTAGCAACAGGAACAAGAGAGTCCCAGCTTTCCCTCCACTACAACATTTAGATTTGCTTCTACTGGCTGCCAGAAGTGGTAAGATAAATCCCTTTTTCCCAGTGCAGTTGCAGCATAGGGCTCTGAAGGCCTGACTCTGACTCTGCTCCTACCAGTCCTAAATCAGTGTAATTTCACTGATGTCAGTGGGGCTACATCTGACTGACACGGGTGCCAGGGCAGAGCTCTGCCATCTCTCCACTGTGGATGCTAACGCTAGCTGAACAGTTGTGCCTGTTACTGATATTGTGCTGCTATTCATGTGCGTGCTTTGCTTTGATGTGGTGCGGTTTGAAAGGAGTGGAAACACTGAGATCCTCCCTTCCCGTTAAGCCAGTAGATGCCAAAGACGCAGAAATCATGGAGACCACTGGGAGATCTGGAGGTCACCTTCAGCCTGCTGTGCTGAGGCAGGATCAGCTGTGCTCAGATCCTGCAAGCTCATCTGAGCGTCTCCACAGGACCACTCTGGCCGCTAGCATGACCTCTGCCTATCCTTTCTGCACATGGGGTTCTAGCAGCCGAGGGACATGGGCTCTGCATCTGCGCAGGGCCTTGAATAAAGGGGAGACTGTGCTGGAGGCCATGCTGAGTCCCCACAAGCCCCTCTCTTCCCTGACCTGCAGGCAAGGTCCACATGGTGGTGATTGGGTCTGGCACAGGAGGCACCATCACTGGTGTCGCCAGGAAGCTGAAGGAGAAGTGCCCAGAGTGCAAGGTAAGCTGGGAGGCAGGGCTGCCCACTGGGAGTTGTGGCCCCCTGGGTTTTCCTGCTTGTGCTTTTGATCAAGCCTAACCCCACGGCTCACCTGAGCTAGCAGTTGTTGTCCCCACCTATTTGTTTTTTCACAGAGAGCTTGGCTTTTGTTGGAAGCAATTTGGTGTTATGCTCAGCTTGACCTACACCCATCTGGTATCTTAGAAGTCAAAGGCTCCACAGCCCCATTACTAATCCCACCCTGCCCAGTGCCCTGCCCTTTGCAGGACACTGTCGGATGTCCCCTGCACAAGTGGCTGGCCCAGCTGACAGCATTACTGCTCCTGCTCCTGGTTACCTGACTGCTGGAAGTTTCTGCTCTGGCAGCTCTGTGGGGCAGGGGGGCAGACTGTGCAAGTGCTTCTCATGTGCCATTGCAAAAGCCTGCGTGCTGTATGGTTGACACCAGTCATAGATGCTCATTCTGCAGAGCCTGTGCTTCAAGGCAGACTGGAGGCTTGACGGTTACGGCCTTGCCGGTGTAGCTGGCGTGTGAGCGATCCCTGATCCACAAATTGAGATGGTGTGGACCCAGCCACTGAGGGACCTGGGCATCAGATAGCATCGCTGACTGCTTGAAGCTGAGTGTGGAGCAGTGTCACCATCCCTTCTTAAGCTGAGCGCTGAGGCAGGCAACCTCAGCCCAGATGTAAAGCTATAAGCAACCACGAAGGTGCCACTGTCAGCCAGCACAGCTAAATCCAGAAAGGATGTCTGTAGCCAGGGGTTTCCACAGGTTTGAGCTAGCTGGCTGGCTTTGCACTGGAGCAGATTAAGGAGCACTCACACTATCCTAAGGGTTGAGCTTTGGAAGTAGCAGGCTCTGCTACTTTGTCTGATGACAAACACCTTGAGAGTGATAACATTTTAAGCCACCAGTCACTTCTGCAGCACCTGAACGCTACCTAGGATCTACTTAAAAAGCCAGTGGGAAGCAGTACTCTTTTATCCTGGAAGCTCTCCATGCTGCCAGTGGATAGGAATATTAATGAATATCATGGGAAGGAAAACGTTGCTAATAAGGGCGTGTGTTATTTTTCCTTTGAGTCGTGTGTTTGACTATTTCTGAACTCTCTTTGTGGTTTAACAAAACTTCCTTCCCTCAAAGATCATTGGTGTAGATCCCGATGGCTCCATCGTTGCTCTGCCCAGTGAGATGAACAGGACGAACACCACAACCATCGAAGTGGAGGGCATTGGGCATGACTTTATCCCTACTGTCCTTGACAGATCAGTAAGTAGCTGTGTGATGAGAGGCCTCTGTCTGATCCTTGGCTTTGTGTCCAGCCTACTCCCAAGTTCAGAGGTAGCCAGCTCTGGCACCCGGCTGTGGCCCAGCGCTAAGGCTACTTGTGTACCTTCCCAGTGCAGAACAAGCTGTTGTTGGGGGATTGGGACCCCAGCACTAAAGCATCTCTCTGAGTAAATCTGATTATAACTGACCTACAAGGAGAAGCCAAACACAGGGGCAAACAAAGAATACGCCACAGTACCAGCCGCCTCAGCTCAGCCTCACCAATGTTCAGAGCATGCCTCTTGTACTACGATCACACAGAAGAGGTCAGCGCTGAGGCTGCTCTTCATCACGCTAGCATTTCCTGAGCCTTCACTGTCACAGGCACTGCACGCACACAGCAGAAACCCTGCACCATTTATGGGCTGGAAGACAAGATCCAGGCTATGTAAAACAACAGATCATGAACCTCATACAGCTTCTTGTCAAGTTTCTTCTTTGTGTATCCGTTGCCATGAGGCACAGAGCTTTAAAGCCCTAACTCAAGCTGCCTGTGCTCCCCCAGCCTCATTCTTAGAAAGGTCCCCCACAGCCTCCAACCCCAGCTTCTTTCTGTTTTCAGGTCTTGTGGTAACTACATCTCTGCTGTCTGCACATGGCTTTAGAGTTTTGACCTGTAGTAACCCCAAACTCTTTTTGTAGTTGGATCTGATTTTGCCTGGTAAAATCTTGACCATTGATGGAGCCTAGCCTGGAACATCATGAACACCACATCCTGACTCTGGGCCTCTCAGACATCCCTAATTCTCCAAGGAAAGGGTGCTGGCTGGAGAGGCTAGAGTGGATGCCTGCACGCAAGGACACATCCTCCGGTCTGAGGATGCCCTGAAAAATGTGCTTGTTTTCAACAAGTGTGGAAAGCAGCTCAAAGCTGCCAGATGCTGTAGGCATCAGCACCACAGCATGCCTCACAGGCTCGGGACAGCCTGAAATAACACTTCCAGAAACCAACCTTCTTGCTTTCTCTTCAGGTGGTTGATCAGTGGTATAAATGCAACGACAGAGACTCGTTCCTCATGTCTCGCAGGCTGATTAGAGAGGAGGGATTATTGTGTGGTAAGCACCAATGCCAACAGCTGCTTCTCTTAACAAACTTTTTGAACCTCATCCTTTTGGGACCTGCTTTGGGGCAGGTGCTCTCTGCATTTTGTGTCTGCTAGGTTAACAGGGCTGAATGGCCGAATCCCGAGCTGGTGTGTAGGTCGCTGTAGACTTCAGAGGTGTGGCAGTGAGTCCGTGGTCTGGGATCTGACTCATCGGCCACAATAATTATAGAAGCAATAACTCTCCTCTTACTGGAGCACTTTTGCACATGCAACTGGATCCTCAGGCCTAACTCTGTGCGGTGTAGTGTTACATGAGATGACGAGAGGATTAATGGGACTCGGGGCAGGACAGGTGGGCTAAAACTGTTGCTCCGCTAACAACTCTGCGAGGCTGTACTCTCTGTTGTTGAATGGTTGCCACACTAGAGGTGCCAGGTTTGGACCAGGAAAGTCTGAAAGTAAAGAATGTGTAAGATGTTCTTACTGAGTATTTCTCCCTGTGCCAACAAGCTGTAAGTGATCCCACCGGCTTCCCAAAATTAACAGGTGCCCTCAGACAAACCCTGCCTGTACCCTAAGAGCCTCTACACAGCATCAGTGTTTTTCAGCCTTCGCTGCCACTGAGCAGATAGCTATAGGTTTGCATCCAGGACCAGACAATATGTAGGCTTGTAGTTACAGCTGATAAAAGTCCTGAGCGCTGACATCCAGGGAGTTTTGAAAAAGAGCAGGCCATTTGTAATGAAACGCTTAAATGTTGATTTAACCTAGCAGGCACAGAGTCACCGTGTTTCAACAGAAACCACTTGCTGAACTCAACTGTAATTTGTGAATAGCTTCATGTTCCCTGAACTGCATTTTTCAGGGCCTTTCCTCATTTGTTTGAAAAATGTGACCCAGTGCTAATTAACCTGCTGTAAAATACGTGCTGCCTTGAATGCAGTGTGTAATTGGCACACAGATAGTGGAATGTGTTTGACTTCCAGTACTCGAACTACCGGTGGAAGAATTGCCTCTGTAAAGCAGGGACCTGCTTTCCCTACGTGCAGCAAACCACATGCGTGCACACAGACACAGGGAGCGTTTAAGTCTTCCCATCACGTTGGTCTGGTATTCCAAGCATGAATGTAATGTTTATATTTTTTTCAGTTTTTACAATGCATTTAAAGCCAATCTTTGATTGCCAAATACGTCAGCCAGAAGTTCTAGATTTGGCATGGTCTTCTCCCCACCCAAAGGAAGGGTGCAGCATGGGTAGCAGTGGTATGAATGGCCCCGTATTGAACCTTTCCGCCCTTGGCCTGCCCTCAGAGTCATCACAAGAAGTGGTTCATGAAGTTCATAAGGTGACTCCTATGTTGCCTCATAAGATCATTGCCAAGAGCCACCATATGAACATGTCCCTTCAGTCCCTACCTCTTCCTGACCCTAAAACCTACAAGGCTTGTGGGGCCGATTGTCCTCCCACTCCCAGTGTCTTGAGCTGCCCTGTGTATGAGGTGCCACCTCTGCTACCGCTTGGTCTCAGTGCCCCTGGTAGCATTAGACAGGGCAGCACTGTGCCCTGCATGCCAGGACTGTGGCCCTACACCCTGGGCAGCCCCAACACTTGTCTCTCTTTTCTTGGTACCCATCCAGGTGGCAGCTCGGGCAGCGCCATGTCCGTCGCAGTGCGGGCTGCCAAGGACCTGAAGGAAGGTCAGCGCTGCGTAGTCATCCTGCCCGACTCTGTCAGGAACTACATGTGAGTTTCTTGCTTCCCCGACTGCTTTCTGGCAGCGGGGTGGGAGCTCCCATAGCCTTCTCCCCACCCTCTCTGCATATGGCCTGGGTTGGGGCCATGGGGTCCTTCAGTGACATGAGCTTAGTTAGCACTGTTGAGACCAGGTGGTGCGGGTTGCTGGAGAGCCACCCCAATAAATCTGATAGCATGGCACTCAGCATGAGCCCAGAGCTGGGAGTCTCCCTTGAGCAACTCACAGAAAAAAAAATAAACAACAGAGAGAAATAGCATACTACCATGGCAAGCACCAGGGGCTGGGTGTTGGGATACTTGGGTTTTATTTCCTCTTGTCACTGACTTACTGCACGGAGCAGGAATCAGTCAAGCTACAGTTTTTGAACTTGCATGCCTAAAGTTAGGAAGGCAAATAGCTGGCGTGCTTCTAAGAGTTACTGAGCACCCACAGCTCCCGTTGACCTTAAAAGGGGCTAAGAGCAGCCAGCTGCAAAAATCATGGGAGCCCCGGGGCAGTGCTGCAGTCTAGTGCATGAAACAAAGCACGACTTCTTCGGGAAGGCTCACAGACTCGCTCTTTGTTGGTGATTTCTAGGTCCAAATTTTTGAATGATAAGTGGATGATAAAAAATGGTTTCCTAAATGACGTCCAGGAGCACAAGCCTTGGTAAGAGAACGTCCACTGGTATCAACGGTGCTAAGGGAATCAGCTTTCTGAGTCTGGAAATTATTATCTTCAAAGGAAAGATCTTTTAGTATTTAGAAAAAACGCAGTTAAGTCCAGATCCCTCTGGGGAAGCTGTAATGTCAGCTCCTCTCTTTTGAGTGGTTAGACATTAGTTCTCCAATCAAAGGCTATAAAGGAGCCATTTCTGTCTTGAAGCTGCCAATCCCCTCCCATGTGGCAGTCATTGTCCAAGCCACCTAAACCCTGCTGAGCAGAACGGCCAAGGCGGACATCTAGCTCCACTCAAACCCTCCTCTCTCTACTCCACAGCTGACGTTCAAAGGAACATTGGGCCAGCGCGTAGATGGGTCCCTCCTGTAGCAAGCACCCTTTCAAGCAGCTCTGGAGGTCTTTTCAGGCAGGGAACAGTAAATTTTCGCTTTCCAGAGCTGCGGGCCAGAAAAGATGACCAACTCAGCTGTCTCTTGCACACCATGGGGAAAGAGTCCCCTCAAAGCAGGGAATCACAGACAAACTGCTGATGCTTGTTGTTTAGAAAGCGCCTAGTCTCACTTTAAAGACAGCAGGTATTATTGATGTCACCTGCTCCTTTGGGTTACTATAACCAAAGTTTATTGCAAAATATTTCCTAAAAACTTAGTACATTTCCAAGGCCTCTCATGCCTGGTTAGAATTGCTCTTGGCCCTTCCAGCCTCTAGCATTGTCCTGCCTTTTCTGCAAGGACAAAGGGCTGAGATGAATTGGGAATTGCCTCTGGTGCCCAACAAACAAGGATGGCTTGTCCCTCATGTCACACAAGCATCTCTGCCAGGCTCTCTCCTGGAGGAGCTGCAAACGCTGCATTTTGAGGACCAAGGATACAAACCAAAGAAGTAAAACTGGTAGGCCTCCACTCATGAGCTTGAAGTGAAGCCCTCAGTAGATTCCTTGGATTCGAGACAGCTCAGCACCTTGCCAACTGCTGGCCTCAGCCCTGCCTCTGGTTGTATGAATACCAGCTGTAGGCAAAGCTTGGCTTCAACAAGACTTGGCCATGGTGGACTTGTAGTGTTACTGCTTTGGGGATAGGAGCGGGGCGAGTTTTGCAGGCAGGCAGAATATCTCTGCATGATTGGTCTCATCTCTACTGGCCTTGCCTCCCTGAGCAAGGCCCGCAGCCGCACAGCAGAGAGTAACAGCTCGGTGCTGCCATTTGTCTTTCAACAGGTGGTGGAACATCAAGGTGCAGAAACTGAATCTCTCAGCCCCTCTCATTCTCCTCCCAGAAGTCAGCTGCCAAAAGGCAATTGAGATCCTCCAGGAGAAGGGATACGACCAAGCTCCTGTTGTTGCTGAATCAGGGTAACTATTTTTACTCATTACAGAGGTAGCCATTCACATAGGAAAAGCAGCCATTATGAAGCTAAAGAGAAAGTCCCATTTACTGATCCAGTGACAGGGCCCTCGTGTTGGATTCTGTGATGCATATTTTTAAAATATCATCTGCCTCCTTGTGAAGATTCATCAAGAAAACTCACTGTAAATGAACTAGTTAAAGTCAAAGCCAAATCCAGTGTCCAACAGACTCAGCAGGCAAGGGGAGGCCAGAGGAGAGGTGGGGGCTGGGTGAGAAACCCACACAAAAAAGCAACTGGAGAGCCCACAAGTTTTCCTTCTCCCAGCTGCTGAGTCCTGGACTGCATTAGCAGACTTTAACTACTGTTAAACCAACAGCTTGGTGAGGTCAAGGATCTTCTTGTCCTGCTCAGATGAGGAGAAAGCTGGTGCCTCCCGCTGACAGCAGCAGTAATTTAGTCACTGACTTCAAGGGGAGCAGTTCAGCCCCTACAGAAAATGTGTGCCCTACCTCAGGTCTGACCTTTTGGAAAACTCCCTGTTCCCTTACAGACTTATTTTGGGAATGGTGACCCTCAGCAACACCCTCACCTCGGTGCTGGCTGGAAACGCACAGTTCTCAGACCCCGTTACAAAGGTCATCTACGACCAGTTCTCAAAGGTACCACTAAGGCTGTGGTTGGTGTCAACCGCTGTCCAGGGACAGGGAGAGGTGAACCACCACCGTGAGGTGTGCGAGGAGCTGGGAGAGGAGGTCAATGAAAACACAGGTGAAGGTAGAGAGAGGTGGGGAGGGTGATGGAGACAACATGGAGATGAGAGTAAGGACAGGCACCTGCAAAAATGCTGCTGAGCCTGTGGGGTTCAGACATGGGAGCTTTCACGCCAGGAGCAAAGCATGTGAACGTCCACCCCCAATCTTACATTATCAGAGGATTTCGTCCAGCACCCTCTGAACTCAGAGTCCAGCCACTGCCAGGGCTCAGCAAGCTGGGGCAATAGGCACGGGCTCTGACGTGACACACGGCAGGTCCTGTGGGCATGCAGGGGAGGGACATCTGGGTGGGATGGCCATCAGTGGTCCAGAGACAGAGTGAAGTAAATGGATGGTGTTTTAGGGGAGCTGGAGCCATCACCTTATGTTGATCCATTGAGGCCCTTTGGGCTGGGGGGAGACAGCACTGTGTTTCAGCCACAGCAAAGCCAGGTTTTCAGGTTGCCTGCATCCCCTCCCATCTCCCCAAAACAGTGCAGGTGGGCGTGCTGATCCTGGTCCAGCTGGGTGCCACCCTGCCCACTCACGGCTACAGTCAGAGGCTCCGCACCACTGTCCTTTAAATGTGAAGTGAAACGTAAAATGTCTCTTTTTGTCCTGTCTAGGTTGGCCTGGAGGACAGCCTTGGGAAGCTTTCCTGCATCCTGGAGAACGACCATTTTGCTATCATCGTACACGAGCAAATGCAGTGTAGGTATCTGCAGAAGCACTGTATGGGCTTTGCACGAATGTTTGAGAGGGGAGAGGGAAATTCTCAAACTGAGCTTGGTAGATATCAGCGCAGCTGCTCCACATTGGCAGCCCCTGAGCCTTTGCAGGAAGGATTTCTGCCCCATGGCTCTGCAAAGCCCTGGAACTGCCAACTATTCTCCCATTTCCTTTCCTGACACCACAGGGATGAGGGGAGAGGGGGAAGCCTTAACCACATGAGCCAGGGACCAGCACACTATTGGGTGTGTGTCCTGCAGGAGCACTTCCCAGATCCTGGACATGGGAGCTATGCTGTCCCCCCATGCAGGGGTGATGCTGAAGCACCCATCAGCTCCATCCCCTCTCCTCATCTCATGGTTTCCCACGGAAACCTACTTTTGGGGATGGGAAGGTATTCATTATGGGATTTCATTTGGTCCCCTCTGACAGCCAAGGTGGACTGTAGGCAGCAGCATGGGGCACGCTGCCTTCGCTGCACTATGCATCTGTAGGCTCAGGCTTCTAGTACTCGTTTAGTCTCTTGACCTTGATTCAAATCACTGCCTTGCTAGCTGTGGGCAGCAGAGGAAACAAGAGGGAAGTTAGGGATCTCCATAGACTTGGTAGCCCAAAGGCAAGGTCGAAAGGAGCATTTTGGTCACACTGGATAAAGCTTAGGTGGAATTCAGGCATGTCAGTGCAAGGGAACAAACTACAGAGTTTGCATCCCACTGCTTAAAGACCTTCTGCTGTGCATGCCCCAGAGGCTGTGCCATCTTCTCTGAACACCACTGTTCCCACTTGCCACTCCTGGAGATGCAGCCAAGAGATGTCCTTATGCCTGTGTGCCCTGAGGGGACTGGGTATATTGATATGCTAAGGGGTCCCTCACACTGGGTGCTATCAGACACCTACCCTGGATGTCCAGGGTAAGTTGAGAAAATCAAAAACAAATGTGTTGGACCGTGAGCAAGTCCTTGTGGCAGGGGCACATAAATTGGGAGTCAGGAGGCACCACACATACTGATGTGTGCAGCCTGAGGCATCTGTGTACGAGCCTTACCTGTACCATGGGTGGGTGTAGGGATGCTCTGCCAATTTGGGAGCACCATTAGACTAGTCCAATAACGCAGCTGCACCAGCAGCTTTGGTTGGTTCTCAAACCACTGTACAGCCACCCCTCACTGGTGAAGCAAACCTGCTCAGCAGTCACGTGCAGTAGGACCATATAGCATGAGGGTTGCTGACACACTGATGGCAGCAGGGATCACACCTTGTTGCTCCTCTGACCAAAACACATATGGTGGCAGGCGCTGTTCTGCAAATCTGACCTAATACACCTTTACAGTAAAATTATGCCGTAAAACTTCTAGAAGTACAAATTTGTTTAAAATGCTTTGTTTAAAATGTTAGCAACACAAAAAAGCAGTCAGAAGACCCATGTTTAGGTCTTCTAAATTAGAGCTGAAGGGTGTAATTAGGCTGATTTGATGGGATTACACATTGAACATGCAAAGCATTCCTGTGGTGAGCAACATGCAATATTGTGCGGTATCGACTGCCAGCAAAGGGTTGCCTGCTGAACTCGGGGCCTCCGAAACCCACTGTGTGCAAACACCCCAACCCCTCTGCTTGTATCTCTGTGGCCTGCCACCCATCAGCTCTAAAGCTGGCTTGCAAGTCCAGCCATGTTCCCACAAAACGTTGCAAACAGAAGTCTCTCATTCAAAACTGCCTTTGATGCACATTTCCAATTCTCTCACCAAAAATAACGCTAGGCAGAATTTCCTTTCTCAGCTATGTTGTCATAAAACAACAAAAATCTATTTTGTATCACATTTCGATATAAATTAAATCTGCAAATTAAATGGTACACACAAAAAATATCAGCCAGCTGCATGCAGGGCCTCTTGCTCTGGTTTTTAAACACCACCCGTTTTCTTTTCCAGAGCTGCTGTTTTAATGCTGTCACAGTTACCCCTTATTTATTACTTTCTTCCCACACACACCTTCGGAGCTTGCATTTTATCTCGTGTTTGGACTCTGGTGGCTAGTTTTATTTTTATTTAAGAAAACATTTATCTGATAGTTAAAGCAATTGTTGCAATGCTGTTTTATTAATGGTGGTGTAGGACCTTATGAGAACAGAGCAGAAAGTGTCTCACTGCTACTCTTAAAGAGTCTCATTAGTTTGGCCTGAAAAGTCTTGTGGTGATAGAAGCAGGACTGGAACAGAGGTTGGGTAAAAACAACTGGGAAATTAAGTTTCCTGCTCTGGTGAAGGGTGCATTATTTGCAGCTAAAGCCTCCCTGACGTGATCCCCATAACCCGACCGAGGCTGCATCAGTCATTTGTATTGAGGCAGAGCTGAGACAGCTGCCGTCCCCGTTAACATTTTCTCTTAATAAACGAATAGCAGCCTCTGCACAGCTGTGGGTTTTTTTTTTCTTCCCCACTAAACTGGAATTTTCTGTGCTTACAGTCAATGGAAATGGCAGTTCCTTCGTGAAGCAGATGGTGTTTGGTGTGGTCACAGCGATGGACCTCCTCACCTTTGTCAGCAGAAACGACAAGAAGTAGCACAGCAGCTTGGCTGCACCCACCTCCGCTCCTCCGGCAGGGCCAGCTGCTCCCCCCGAGCCGGAGCCACCCGGCTGAGGGTGCTTTCTGGTCTAATCCAGCTGATAGTTTCTCAAAATGACTAGGTGAAAATTGTAATGTAATAACCA
The DNA here is from genome assembly GCA_013401315.1 of Balaeniceps rex. Taxonomy (NCBI): domain Eukaryota; kingdom Metazoa; phylum Chordata; class Aves; order Pelecaniformes; family Balaenicipitidae; genus Balaeniceps; species Balaeniceps rex. The sequence goes on from VYZW01047580.1 coordinate 301,661, forward strand.
TTTGTCCACTAAATGCCACCCAGAATATCACTAAAGAGAAGATAACTAAAGAAATTGCGTTTCATAGCCATGTGTGGTTATGTGGAGCTTCCCAGGGCTGGAGAGGTAACGCGACAGGTAGGGATGGGAAGAGGGCGGTTCTTACTGCCCAGATTTTAGCAGGTGTGGGTTTTGTGTGTTTGCTCACAGCGGGTACCTATGCACTGCCCGTGTCGCAGCTGCCACGAGTCGCCCTGGTCCCCCTGGGGCCAGAGCCTGTCTCCACCATGAGAAGCTCCAGCCTTCTTGAGGTCTGGGGGCAAGCCACATTGCAGCTGCACCCTCCTGCTCCTCTTCATCCCTTGCAGGGAGGGCTGCAGGCACCCCCCAGGAGACCCCCCTTCTCATCCCCAGCTCCGTTTGGGGGTCAAGCAGGCAGCTTCTTCCTCCCCCTCTCCAGGGGTGAGCGGGAGCGGCAGGGCCCCAGAGGAGCGATGAGGAGGGGAGTGGGTGGGACATGGCACCCTGGTATGCGAAAGGTGGGGAGCTGGGCAGGCATGGGCAGGAGGGACGGGAAGGGACAGCCGAGGGCTGTGGCGGGCAGGGGGGACAAGGTGCGGGGCTGGTGGGGAGCAATTGCTGCTGCAGCAGCAACTGGCCTTTGGAAAGCACCTTCCTCACATCTGGGGGAGCTGGTGGCACCGAGCATCTCGCGCATGGTCCCGTGGGAGGGGGCAGTGAACCGAACCTGTTCAAGAAGTAAAGACTCATTCTCACAATATAGTAACTGGGAGAGGGGATACGGCTGCATCCCCGTGTCCCGTAACAGTCATCTCATGAATATGCATCCTGAGGGCTCGTTATCAAGGGGTAGAGGCGAAGGAGAGGCTGATCTTAATTTTGCTGTCAGAGCATTATGTTCCAGGAACTGATAATGAGGGTCAGAAGAGCCACATGCCATGGCTGCAAAAAACATAAATAAAAGCAAATGTGAAAGGAGGGCTGTGGGACCAAACTGAAACGCCGCTGAAACCCTGTTTGGGGGAGTTGCTCCCAAAACACATAAGAGCTGTGCAGTCTTTCCATATGTCTCGGGAGCTGCTCCAAGGGGAAAACAACCAATTCTGATTTTGGCCAGTTCATACCTTCAATCTAATCTAGTTTGTATGAGACTTTTATTAAATTATAGAATGCTGAAGTATTTCTATTTAGGAAGAGTGTCTCCGCTGTCTTTTGTTTCCTGAGTGACACATGCCTGAAGAAGATCTTCTGCAAGTTTTTGCTTGAGTAATAACCATATTTGTCCAGAAAAAGTAAAAACTGATTAGATCAACCTCATTGTATTGTATTTATTTTAGCAACTCGGTTGCAAACTGAAGGATATTAGTCCATGCATGTATTCCAAACTCACGTGAGTAAGTCTTAAAATGCCCCATATCTCCACGAAGCGCAGAACTGAGTCTGACGCTGGACCACTTTGAAGCCTGGGACATGCCAGACCTTTCCTGATGACCCTAATTGTACTATGTCCTCCGGTGCAGCAGGCCCGGCTGCAAGAGAAAGGGGGGAGATTTGCCTCCACCCAACAGCCAGGGGCATGTCTCTCTTTGCAGGGAGCTCCCCTTCATTAGGGGCTGGCACCCTCCCCTCCAACCCCCAGATCCCCCACCTCCTATGTGAGTACCCCAGTGGGACGGCTCTTGTCCCAGAGGCAGCTCAGGAGTTTTAAGGTCAGGTGTGAGACGAGTCCTTGGGCTGCTCCAGAGACATGGGCACCTTCAAGGGGGGGACCTGCCCATGCCAGGAGACCACTGCCACCCTGCCCCAGAACAAGCCCCTCTAAGTGCACATGGAGATAAGTCCCTGCACGCAGGGCAGGTCTCTCCCAGGGGGTTAGGGAAGCTTTAAGGTGCCTGGGTCGCACCTGAGAGCTTTGTAGCAGGGATGAGCGCTCCAGGCTGCTGCTGCGTGTGCATATGTGTGCAAATGTCCTTTTGGTCTAGCAGTAGCAAGGCTGTGGGGGACAAGCAATGGTAATGGGCGGTCCTCTCAGAAGTTGCATATGTTTATGCAAAAGATGTTCCATTACTGTGAGTTTGAACAGAAACAAATACAATATTTGATGCATTTGAACTGCATGTTTGCTTGCAGAGCAGGCTGCTGCCTGGCGCGCTGAGTGTGCAGCATGTGGGGCTGTGCGCTCACCTGGGCGTGCAAAATGTGGCGGTTCTGAAAAAACAACCAGCTGAAAACCCACATGACGGGCTAATAGGACATAATGACAGCCCAGGCAGTGTGCACGGCCCTTACGGCTTAGCCCCAATGCGCCCCCACCGTCAGGGCACATCCGATGGTGGCATTGCCCTGGCAGGGATGTCAGCACTGCATCTGCTGTAGTTTGCCACAGACCGTGACCCTGAGGATGCAAACATGCCCCACATCATGCACCAGGGCAGAGCTCTGCCCCACTGGCACCCCGGGGGTGCTGAGTTGGGCATATGAGGTGGTAAGAGGGACCGGCTGCTGCTATCTTGCCCGCTGTGTCTCTGGGGTGGAAAAGGCCTCAGCAAGCAGGAGAGGAGGTTTCATTTGCCTTGCCAGCAGAAATCCCCACAGGACCTGTAAAGACGCGCCCGTACACAGAGTCGGTGGCAGCAGCGGGACCAAGAGCCGAGCGTTGCACCCACCGCCCGCCGTCCCTTCTCCCCGCATCCCCTTCAGCAGTGACAACCCCTTCGAGATAACTGGTCTTTCAAGTTCATTTCTCTTCCGTGGCCACAGAGGCCCTATCAGTATTTTCATATCCAGCGAGGGGCGGCCACCCAACAGTGCTTGCCACGGCTCAGCGCTCTCAGGCTCTGCGGGGCACGGGGGTCCCACATATCTACCAGAGGAACGGGGATTTTCAGGCTTAAGGAGCTGCGAGAGGGCAGCGGGAGGAGGGTGAGGGCCGGGCAGCATCTTGTCCTGCTGCCCTGAGCACGGTGCCCAGCTCTGGTGCAGGAGATGGACCCTGGTCCTGCAGCACCAGCCCACGCTCTTCTCCCAACACCTCCTGCTCCAAGGGGTGCACGTGTGTGTGCATGGGGGGTGTGTGTGCTCCCAAAACCCTTGCTGCTCTCCGTAGTCCCATCTGCTGCAAGATGCACCTGCTCTTCATCCCATTGCTCTGCAATTTTGGCGGGCACCTTTCCAGCAAGCTCATTAGTACATCAGGCTAAGATGTTTTCACACCAGGGAGCAAATGGCCCCAGGGGAGCTCGGGCTGCCCACGCTGGTCAGGGCACAGGGGTTATGCCCGCACGCGAAACCCGTGCAAACCTCCTCCGCTGGGACATATGGCCTTGGCTCCCTGCAGCTTAACCCAGAGGAAAACAGCCACGCAGGGCCTAAAGCGCTTTAAACGGAGTGTCAAGCATGCGGCGTGGGAGGGCTGCCCTGCCCCGGGAAGCTGTGGGGAGACAGAGATAAAACAGGTGCCCCAAGAAGGTCCATGCCCACCTCTGCCTCCCAAGGGGGAGCATCGCAGCTCCGGAGCTGGCTACCCTCCACCTGTGCTGCCTCGCTAGAGCTTTTAAATCATTTTGCTTTCCCTCTGGACACCGGCATCTGTGCCCCCAGCAGCCAGCAAAGCGCACGGGGATGCTGACTCTTCAGAAACCCTGGCTGAAGTCTGCAAAGAGGGGCGTGGGAAGAGATGACAGACCTGCAGACGGCTGGGAGGTACCGGATTACTCTGCAGCCAGACGGACTAAACCAACACCACTGGCAAGATAAGCATCTTGCTGGCCCTGCCCAGCCACCTCTTGTGTTACGGAGGCTCCCCCGCCTCCCCTGTCTCCCCCCACCAGTGTTTCATCATGGAGCCACCACCGGCGGCACATAAATAGAGGGCCCAGGTGGGCTGTGGGGCGAAGACCGGAGACGCTGCTCAGGGTCCTGCACCGTGCCCCAGCGCCCGTCCCGCCTGGCTGGCCACCCTGCAGGTAACCAGCGCCGTGCAGTGCCTCGCGGGGACCTGGCGCAGGGCAGGAGGGGAGCGCCTCGGCCCACCCGCAGCCCGGTTTTCCAAAACTAAGGGGAAGGATGAACATTTTCACCAGGAAAAGTGGCCCGGCTTGAGCGGGAGGCTGTTTCCGCTGCAGCTGCCTGATGACAAATTTGTGGGTTTGCTGGAAATCGGCTCTGCTGAAGAAGCCCGATTTCATTGCTGGGTGGGGTCAGAGATTTCGGCGGAGAATGGGACTGCCGGGGTTGGTTCGGGTGTGCAAAACCTTTGAGTTAATGGTGTCTGACGGCGGTGCCCTTCTCTCTGTCTGTGTGAAGCCCAGAGGAACCAGGCAGCTGAAGCCGGGAGCAGCTGGCAGGGAGCTCTTGGCGGGGGGCTGGCAGGGGGAGGTCCTGCAGAAGGGAGGTCCCCACCGAGCAGCAACCGGTCCATGGGGAGTGGGTCTGGGCTCCGCGCTGCTGGGCACGGGCACAACCATCAGTCTGCTGGGAACGGCGATAAAGTAACCAGCAGATTAAACTGTGTGAATGAAACGAAGGGGCAGAACAGTAACTTACAGCAAGGGTGAAGCGGTTACCAGTAACTTAAACAAGCGAGAGTTTGCTTTAAAAACAGGAAAGCTTTAAAGTCTTTCTTTTTTCAGACTGCAGACAGATGGAGTTCATGCTTTCAAGTTTTTTCTTTATAGTTATGCAATTTGGAAATATTTTTGTTTAAAGAAATGTCAAGAAGTAATTGTAAGTAGTTGCCTGTCTGCAAGAGTAGGAAATTGGGGCTATCAAACGCACGGCATGAAGGTAATGGTATAAATGTAATGAAAGGTGGCATTGGGGCGACCGGAGAAGAGACCCAAACTGCAAGGGCCCAGCGCAGGAGGGAAGCAAGCGCATTTAATACAGCAGGACATAAGGTCACTCAGACAGGGGGAAGGGATCCGAAAGCGCGGGCTGCGCTTAAGGGAATGTTGGGTCTTGAAAAGCTGGCAGGCTGAAAAAAGACTCCTCAGCCTTAAAACAGAGAGGGGAGTCAGCAGGAGCTGCCAGGCGGTGCTGTGCGTCCAGGAGGTGTAAGTGGGGGAGGAGGGAGCAGGCACAGGGAGGGGATTTCATGCCCATGAACAGCTTTCCGCTTGAAAATGGGGGCCAGAAAACTGAAAAAGGCAAAAAGCAGAATCACACAGGAGAGCCCGACATCACAAACATCTTCTTTATGAAGCAAAGGCGTCACAAGTTGAAACAAGGACGAGGTGACCCCCTTGGCTTCCCGTGAGGTGGCTGGGGAAGGCAGGCAGCAAGCTGCCATGGGACGAGCGGCACAGCGGCAGGGGCTGGAGCTGACACCCAGACCCAGTCCGTGGAGAAGCAGGGTCCCAGCTGCAGTGCCAGCCGCAGGATGAGCCACCAGAGCAGACCGTGCTTCTTTGAACTCTTCATGTGTCCATGCCCAGATGCCTCCCAGGAGCAATTAGCCACTGAAACATAAATTATTAGCATCAGTAGAGGGGTGAACAAGTGCCATTTGCTGGCCAGAGCAACTGTGCCAAAGCTCAGTGTGTGCTGCAACGTGGACTTTGCTAACCCAGTGCCCACGCTGCAGCTGTCTGAACACCTGGTGGGTGGAGGACACCTCGGTCAAGCCAGGATGAGCTTTCAGGCACAAGACTTTTTGTTTTAGAGCAAACCAGCCTGGTCCCAGCAAGCTGCAGATGACCAAAAACTACGGCTAATGGGCATGTCGGGGAGAGGTGGCTGCGTCCCACTCACTTTAAACCTCAGGCGGGTCCAGACCTTGGGGGTTTGGTGTGCCCATGCCCAGCGTGACGCCTGCGCCTGTCTCTCCCTTTCTCTCCCCAGAGGCATGGCTCTTGCCAGCACCCTTCGCATGTCGCTCGCCTGTCTCCTGCTCTGCAGTGCAGCCCCGAAACCCATGTGCGACCCCAGCGCCTGCACCCTGTGCCCCGAGAGGGACGTGGAGGGGCCGACCACCGCCACTGCCAGGGACTGCTGCCCACCCTGTCCCCCACCCTGCGCCTGCCCCCCCTACCTGGAGAGCGACTGTGAGATGCAAGGCTTCGCCAGCGGCCATGTCCCCGCCGGCCGCTCCTTCTACATCGACTTTGCCCGCAAGCTCTGCACCTGCCGCCCCGGCGGGGACATCACCTGCGCCCCGCTGTGCCCCCGCCTGCCCCCCACCTGCCAGGCCGTGGGCAGCCCCGTGGCCGACGGCTGCCCCCGCTGCGTCTGCTACGACGAGGAGGAGATGGCGGTGCCCGCTGGCACCGTCACCACCCGGGGTGCCCAGATTTGCACCTGCCCCCCCCAGGGGGGCCAGCTGCAGTGCACCGGCGGCGAGAGCAAGGAGTGAAGCTGTCCTCTCTGCCAGCCGAGGGCAGGAGGACAGGGGAGCCTCTCTGGCAGCAGAAGGCTTTCTGCACCTTGGGGCATCCTCGCTGAAAAGTGTTAAATGCTTCAAACTGTCCTAGAGGACTTGGCGATGGATGTGGCTGTGCCACAGAGCGCGAGAGATGCCGCGTTGTATGTCATTTATATGCCAGGGCAAAGCGTCTGTAGCGGGTGAGCTTGCTTTGTTGTCAGGTTTGTTCCGTGGCGGTGGGCTATGAGAGGTTAGATTGCTGCTAGCATGAGACTGAAACAATGCGGTTACTTATTTATTTGTAAGATGATGGGGCTTTTGTACGTGTTTATGTTTATATAGTCCGTTTATATAACTCGCTGGAGAAACTTCCTCCCGGCAGCCAGGTTTTCGCTTCCTGTAACTCCCTCAAATTCAAAGTGGTGGGACCAAAATCAGAAGACTGGCTGACGTTCTGCTCTCTGGGCTTTTTTTGGGGTTGGGGGAGTAGGTGGGTTACCACGTGGCTATGTTCTTAGGAGAATGCCTCTCATGCCTCCATCCTCCGGAGCAAAGCCACGAAGACCCAGGTAAAGGATGTTGGCAGTCAAAGGTCGATCCTTCACAGCCACCTCGATGAAGCAGTTACCCAGGGCTGACCCCGTTGGCAGTCCCCGCTGTGTCCTATTTCAGCAGGAATACCCCAAATTCTGTGTCGGTGACTGTGTCCTCCTCACTCGTGCTCTCCCCTTGCCACTGGTGGAGACAGACATAGGATATGGCAGAACTGCATCTTCTGAATGCTTTGACATATATAGATATATACATACATACATATATGTAGGGAGACTGTAATAAAAAACACGGCTTCATCACATTAACAAGTGTTCATTTTGTTCCTTCAAGGGGATGAATAGAATCAATTTTACCAATAAACTTTTGAAAACTTTACTGATGAGCACACATACGCTTTCCTCATGCATTAGCTGGTGTTCCTCGGGCCAGGCAAGCCTCTCTCCAGCCACCTTGGCCCCGGGTATACCTGGAAACCTTAAACGTGCCCCGTGGCACATTTCATACTCCTCTTTACTGCTCCATCTGATGCCGTTCGACTGCACAAAAACAGTGAGCAGATGAGATTCAGGTGAAGGGTTAGAAAAAAGTTGGAGGAAGCGGGGGAATTTGCTTTTCAGGATGAAACGAGGGTCCCCGTCAGTTGGCACTGTCAGAGGCTGGCTCTGCCCTGGGCTCTGGGGAGCCTTGGCCAGAGACGTGAGCGCTCAGCACGTCTGAAAAACTGCTGCACCTCAAAGCTGGGCCTGGGGAATAAGGGCATCGGAGTGGCCGCGCTGTCCCCCTCACACAGCCACCCCACCGATGGCCCTCGACTGGTAGCTACAGGGTGGGAGTGGGCTGGGACCCCCAGCCCGGACTTTTCCTGAGGCTGGAGGGCTGTCGGGGACTAACAGGGCCACGTTGGTTCGGGGCCTTGCACTGGGCCGTTTGAAAGCACATGAAGGGGACATGCTAGGGACGTGTTTTGTGTGGAGCCGGGGCAGCCGGGATACCTCCTTGCCCCAGTCCTGCACCGGCTGCTGCAGGGACTGGGAAGCCAGGGAGCAGGAGAGGAGAAGGATGCCTTTAATGGGGAAAACATCCCCCCGGGTGCCCAGCCCGCGCCTGGCAAGCTCCCCGTCCCATCCCCACTGGCAGGACGGCCCTTGTGGCCATCACCCACCCTGCAGAGCTGACGTGCTTGGCAGTTTTGCCTACTGCCTGTGTGATTTGCAGAAAAGCTCAGTAAACCTGAGGGCCGGTCTGGGTGAGGAAGAGCGTTCACTGCAAATCGAGACATGACATGGTCTCCCAAAAGCCAGCACACGCTCCTGCTCAACGTGCAAAACCACAGGAGGCACCGAGTCAAGTCATCTTCGGGCAGTTAGCAATTTCTGCGGTGCTTGCTTTGCAGTTCAGAGTTGAGAAGCTTGTGACTTGCGACAAGCGACAAGGTTAGGGAACAACACCTCTTACTTTCCCTTGGATTCCTGAGGTAGGTGGTGTTAGAGAAGGTAGACGGCGACTCCAGATGTAAACCAACATTGAACCTGTGATAGTAAACACTCAGCTCTCCCGCCATGGATTTTATTGCAGCTGAGCCGCGGGGAGGGGGTCAGAAATCGCCCTCCCCGAGCAGCGAGGGTGCCCACGCCTCCGTGTGCTCCGGGTCCAGCTGGCTGCCAGGGCTCCCCAGCTCCAGCACAAGCTGAGCCCCCGGCCTCATGCACGTCCCTGCCCTGTTCCCAGAGGACGTGTTTCTGTCACGGGGAAAGGGATTTTACCCAGCATCCCTTCCCTCTCAGCTCTTCCCCATTTGGTTGAAAAAAATCTCGTAGTTTTTAATAAGGTTAAAGCTCATTGTCACCTTACAGATCAGACACCAGCGTGGATGAAGCAGGGAGAAAGCAGCTCCCCCCTCATCTGTTGTGGGGTAGGGGAAAACAGCACCTACACCAACCACACTTGACATTTGAGCATCCTGTGCTGCTGTTGAAGCCAGCAGTGCAAGAAATTCCTCCAATTATAGCTTTTAATTACGTGCTCTCCAGGTATTTCCGAATAGCTGAATAAATTCACATCCTGTACGTGCTTGCAAGGTGTGAGCATTTTAGTCCATGGGGTTAGCTCTCTTTTGTGTCTGCCAAGCATTTAAGGAAATCAGAATGGGTTTGCAAGTGTAGTCATTGGTTTTGCAAGTGTAGTGATTGTTCGGAGGGAGTCACGAGTGATTTGGGCAGACTCCTTGTTGCCTGGGGAGGGTGGTGGTCAGCTGAGGCTGTTTATTCTTCGTCAAGTGTCTTATCTGTCCCACCGCTTCTCCCCCTTGTGTGACAGATAACCATTGAACAGGAAAGAATGACCGACAGACGGCAATCCCTGAATAACATTGGTTTTGTGTGAATGCTCTTTATATGGGGTCAGCATAGGAACAATGAGGAGTTATTCTTCAAACATCTGTGCAAAAAGTCCCCGTCGGCTCCTTTGCAAGCCGCCTGTTGGAGGTGGTGAACAGTTTCTTTGCTCTGCCACCATCTCTGATTTGAGGACAGCTTGCACCTCCAGCCTCTGCCTGGATGTCTGGCAAGATCTCTGTCTACATTTCATCACATCAAAATAAGTAGCTGCATTATGTTACTTCTTCGATGAACAGCACCAGCACAGGGAGAAAAGAGAAAAAAAAACCCTGTTCAAAGACGACGTACCATTCAGTTGTCAGAATTTATTCACTTAAGTTTAACGTCTTGGTTTTTAGCATGCTTTATTTGAACGGGTGTTGTCTTGGACTCTCCAATATTAATCACATCTGTGCTTGTCCACGTTTTGGACACAATATTGCTGGTATCATTATTTGTATTTTTCCAAGTCAGATTTGCCCCATGGTCTGGACATTGGCATAGTTTTGTGGCCACCCATTTGCATGGTCACTGTAACGTTGCATGGCAGCCAGGCGCGTGTTTGCAGGTAAGGAGCCGTACATGTTTCTTAAGTGCAAAGCAGTGTACAAACCCTTGCGCATCCCTAAACTAGCCCTAAAAATTGAGTCGAAAGCTGAAATTTGCAACTCCTAAAAAGAACTCATTTTACATATAGCACCATCAAGCCTGGGGGGATTGATTGTTTTCTTTAGTGTCCCATCACTTTGTAAAAGATCGTTACTGCTGCTTCATTATTTGTGGAACTGACAGGGCCTTTCTTCATTGTATTATTGATGGAATCATTGATTTAAATAGACCCATGTTTTGGGTATCAGTCCTTTTAACATGCCCTCAGGCTGTAAAGTATTAGGGTAAAATATTCACAAGTGAAAGCCCATCAGGAGGTGTCCTTTCGGCACAACTACACCCAGTGCCCAGGAGTTAAAAGTGTTTGCCCAAGTCCTTCTCCTTTCCTGACGCCCTGCCAGAAGAAGAGAATTCCTTCTGGGTGGCTCACCAAATAGCTTTAGCATCCCCGCTGCTCCACTCCCCCAGCCTGCGTCTGTAAAGCCTGGCTTTAGGGGGATAGCCGTCTGTCATTTTGTCTAGGTACCATGCTCTTAAATTGCTAGAAATCCTGATCCTGTGGCAGGTTCTGCACTTGCAATTTCTGGTCAGGATGAGAGCAATGTGGGAGAGGTTGCGTAGAGGATCCCCTAATTTAACTAAACCGTGCCCACTCGGTGTTGGTAGTGGACTGACTACATCCCCCTAGAAATACTTTTTCTTTAAAATTTGGGGGCACAGAGAGAGGTAAAATTTGACACTATCTTTTGAATGTGGTCCTTATAGGAAATTCTAGGGATATACAGTTGCCCTGACATGCCTGCTGGCAACATGCTAACCAGCAAACAGCACAAGGATGAGAACTAAACTCGCATGCGCAGATGTGACTGGGTCAACATAAAAAGAAAAAATATTATGAAGTAAAAGTTGACCTGTGCTGGGACATGGAACTGAAGCAGATTTTTTAAATGTGACTTCTTCCCACATCCCTTTGGTTCGATATCACAGTGAAAAATCATGGAGGTATTTTAGAAGAAACGGCAAACAATATTGCATGGTAATAAGAGAAGTCCTGAATGACACTTGGGTTCTCTTAGTCAAAATTACAGAACAGCAAGCAAGGGGCTGCACAAGAAGAAGTATTTACTGGTCAGGAGTTTCACTGCAAATTCAATAAAGAATAGAATCGAATCATTAAGGTTGGACAAGACCTCCAAGATCATCTAGTCCGTCTACCCAACACCACCATGCCTATATATCCACACTTGATCCAGTATATATTTTGCTTCTGAAATTTAAAACAGAAATGGATTTTTCTGACCATTTATTAAATGTAATTTCTTTAAATTAAGGATTTGCATGATTTAATAGGGAGGGTTTTTGCATGTTTCCCCAAGATGTGCATATTTTGTGATGCAGAGTATTAAAATATGCATTTCTATGCCTAAGACCTTTTACTGGAGCAAACACAAACATTATAAAAAAGCACGTACGTGACAAAAATGACACACATTCCTTTTGGAAAACAACGTACAAATTGTTTTAGGCCTAAAGTGATTTAGCTTTAGCGTTGTGCATCTATGCTAAGGACAGTTTATTTTTAGTTACTGTTCCAATACTGCATTCATAGCAGCATCCACAACTCAGTTCTGTAAAGTTGTTGGGCTTTTTCCAGCAAAGCTGGCTTTGAAGCTTGGAGTGATTTACAGTCATTATTCAACACTATTCACAGTTGAAAAAGCTCAAGAGGCACAGAAGAAGTCTAGAGCATGTAATCAAGGATTATTTGTTGCCAGCTTTCAAAGAAAGGAAGGGGGAGAACAAAAAAAGAACAGGAATACAAAAACGGTTGTTTGAAAGCAGAATGAAGAATCTTGGAGGAAAATTCTTATTTCTGTAGCTGCTTGAAGTGTCACTACATTTACAAGTGAGTCAGGAGCAGTGTTTCCCCCAGCATCTGAAAAGCTGAAAAGGCAGCGCAGGTATTATCTAACAAATGCCAACCCAGTTTCTCAAAATCTCCGCATGTCATTTGATGATGCTTCTTAAAATTTTCAAGAGCTTTCAGGTCTCAATCCAGCTGTAGTACTGAGTTAAGAAAGTTAATCGGAATCAGCTGTGCAAGATAGTCCTCTTATCAAAACCCAAACCAACCACCCACCCTCTTGTTCCAATATAAAAATACAGTGAGACACCAGTAAGAAGTATTCTCTCTCTTTCGCCCCTTCCTGGCCTTAATTTGGATCTCACCCACGGAGCCATATATACTCCTAAGTATCTTAGAAAAATCAGTCCCTGTGCCATAATTGATTTTGCTTATGTACTCACACATACAATGAAGTCCCTTTGTCTTTTCTGTGTGTTAGCCTCTGCTGAAAGTAAGCAGTCTAAATCTTGAAGACCAAACAAGGTTATAAGCTGAGCTACACAGAAATGCATAGTAAACATAATTTGATGAATGTTTAGACATTAAGGAGAGTCTCTGCGGTTTGTGGCTGGTAGTGAAAGGTGGGGGGGCGGGGAGAGACTGCAAAAATGGCATATAAGTTAATCACTAGTTTGTTAAGTATCATCTGCATATTTTTCACGACTATTAAAACTCTTGCTTGGATCTTAACAAAAATGTCTCTAAATTGAATTTTATTACCGCATTCACATTTAGTATATGCATCAGGTTATATTTAGGATTCAGTGAACAAAAAGTGTGCTAGGAATAACGGTCACAAGTTGGTCCAACGGCCTCATCTTCTGACTTGTGCTAGTAGTGACACCAAAGTCCAAAGACCAACAGGGATTATAAATATCCATAGGAGATTTTCCCTGATTACTTGATAAACTCTAGATCACATCTTAGTTGAGTGAGGAAGACAAACCAAACCTGACCTACGAAAGTCACATCGCTTTCAGATTTTAGCAGGGTATCTAAACAGTGGTTTGTAATTTAATTTTGTTATTTAAATACACCACAGGCTTAATCCTGCATACCTTGCACACTCTGAACTTGCATGAACTTAAATAAGGATTTTGAATAAATAATGCAGTACCTAGTATGTGTCCCAGCCCTATCTGTTACTTTTTGCAGAATCCTCATTTTACACTGCATGTGGCATTTATTTTCCCTCGTTTTAGCATGGAGGATATTGCTCTGGTTTTCTACCAAGAGGGGTATTTAGAAACAGCCCTAAGCTGCATACTAAAGGATTACTGTTTTGCAAACAGGTTCTCCAGAAGGGTGAACAGGCTCATCAGTTCCTTATGACTATGCTTCTAACGCCTGCAACACCTTCTTGAAGAAGGGGATTCATCTTTCAGGGGAATCTGAAACCAACGGACCAGGAATACACTATACTGGACATAATTTAGGTGAAATAATCTGCTTTACTGGGGGTTTTTTTGGTTGTTTGGTCAGTTGGTTTTTTATTCTCTTCAGATTAAGCAAAAAACCTGCTCCAGTGCCAGCAGATATCACCAGGAGTTATTCCCAGGCACTCTTTTAATGTCAGACAAAGAAATGATCAAATACTCCTGTATCTAGAACACATACTACTCAGTTAATCACAGATGAAGCCTTTAAAACCAAAATATGATTCAAAATCCTTGGGGACACATTCTGCCGTAAGTAAAAATCTGTAAAAATTTGGGATGGCATCACGAGGCTGTACCAGCTCTAGGCAGCACAGTCACACACAGGACCCCTTCAGCCAGGTGTACTGGGCTCAGGGCTGTACTGCTTTGGGATCACACTTGGATGCCACCATGCCAGATGCTGGGGAAGCAAGAACAGGAATAAATAATGCTTCAGTGCTAAGCAGAAGTACATCTTATCTTCAGAGCATCCATGTCTGCCTTCATCTTTGCTGAGAAAGGCTCAGACACGCTGGATGAACTGCGTTTGAGTTTCTTGATAGAGAGGAATCGCCATCTTGTCATAAAAAGGCTGCTCATTTCCTGAAGATTTCTGAGCTAGTAGAACATGGTTATTTTACAAACGCATTACAGTCTATCTGGCTAAACAAGTTAACACATGGGACTTACGCAAGGGAAAGTCTTTTCAAATAAGTCGCTACTATATATCCTTGGAACCATTACTGAACGTTTGATGTCCATGCCATTTTAATTAACACTTTTGAAACAACAACAAAAAAACCCCAAAGTCACACACATTATGGACTATTTACCTGCTAATTCTTTCTTTCATTGAAGCTGCTCCTGCATTACAAAAGTTCTTACCCATACTGGTAAGAACTAGTAAACATTTTTCTTCATTTGCATAAACAAGAAAACCCAAACAAATAAAAAGGCTAAGGATTGTCCCTGGCCAAGAACTGGTTAACTAGTTTGAAACTATGCTCAAGATTTCTTGAAAACTTATTTGTCTTTCAGCCAAACACTGTTAAAGTAATGCAAA
>VYZW01047582.1:9555-20595 GCA_013401315.1 Balaeniceps rex
CCACCACCCCTGGGCACTGCCACCACCCCTGGGCACTGCCACCACCCCTGGGCACGGCCACCAGCCCCAGCGCCCTGCCACCACCCCTAGACACCGCCACCATCCCCCAGGCTCTGCCATTATCCCCACTCCTCTGCCATCATCCCAGGGCCCTGCCACCACCCCTGGGCTTTACCACCATCCCAAAAGCCTCTGCCACCACCCTGGGGCTCTGCCATCATCCCCGGGCCTCTGTCCTGACTCCCAGCCCCTGTCACCACCCTGGAGCTCCACCACCACCCCTGTGGCTCTTGCCCTAACCCCTGGACACTGCTACCACCCCGGACACTGCCACCAATGCTGGGGCTCTGCCCTGACCCCCAGCCCCTGCCACCACCCCCAGTCACTGCCACCACCCTGGGGCTCTGCCCTGACCCCCAGCCCCTGCCACCACCCCCAGTCACTGCCACCACCCTGGGGCTCTGCCCTGACCCCCAGCCCCTGCCACCACCCCCAGTCACTGCCACCACCCTGGGGCTCTGCCCTGACCCCCAGCCCCTGCCACCACCCCTGGACACTGCCACCACCCTGTCCCCCGCGCAGGGCAGGAGGGCGCTGGGCCGGTGGCCCCTACCTGGTGGCGATGAGGGGGTAGCTGTGCACGGGCTTGCCCAGGGCGTCGCGGCTCTGCGGCAGGCTGCCGTACAGCAGCAGCTCCTTCTCGGTGAGGATGGCCAAGAGGTTCCTGGTGCCGGCACTAGGGAGCTGCAAGGCGAGGGGGTCAGGGCCACCGGCAGCATGGAGGTGAGGGGCAGCAGGGGGCATGGGGGTACCTGCTCCGTCAGCCAGCCCACGTGCTTGATGTCGCGTCCGGCCGCCGTGCTGGCACCCACCAGCTGAGCTCGCAGCTCCTCCTTCACCCGCGGCAGCAGCGCACCCGCGTTGGCCTGGATGGCGCTGAGCCACGACTGCGCCGTGGCCTCGTCCTTCGCCCGCAGGAAGAGGGCAACGCGCCCATCCGCCGAGCACACCTCCAGGTACCTGCAGGGACACGGCCCCGCTGGGTCCCCGCCGGCCCTCAGCACCCCGGGGCACCACGGTGGCATGGCCACCCCCTGGCACTGTGCCCTGACCTGTGCTCCGGGTCGGCGGGGAGGCACTTGCGGGACACGTAGCACATCTTCAGAGGCACGGTCCTGCCCTCCCGGAGCTCCTGAGAGGGTAGGAGGGGAGACGACCGCTTCTGCAGGGCGGCGGGAGAAGGGTCCCAGCTGACCGTCGCCCCCGCGGAGGAGTTCTTGAAGTAGGGGGAGATCTCCTTCATGTACTTCACTGGAAGAGAGGCAGCACCCGGCTGAGGGCACGGCACGGGCCATGGCAGCATCATCCTGCCCACCAGCGCCCATCTGCCCCCCTGAAACCCCTTGCACCCTCCCTGCACCGGAGCTGGTACCTCCTTCAATACCTCCCCGGAGCCGTCACCCATGGGTGCTGCAGCAGGTCCTCTGCCCAGCATCCCTGTGGGTGCAAGGAAGGGATGGCACTGGGATGGCGAGGTCATACCAGAGGGTGACATGACACCTAGGATCCTCCCAGTGCCTCTGCCCCACCATCGCAGCCCGAGGAGCATGCTGGGAGGGGTAAAGATGGCCTTTTTCCCATTTTTTCTTTCCTTTAACCCAGATCAGTTCACAGATCCAAGTCTGATGGGGTCCCCAGGGCGGCACACGGAGGCAGGGGGTGGGGAATGGGCAGGAGTCCCAGGCCAAAATTACACAGTCCAAACTGTGCTGGTACAGCCGGTCCCACCGCCAGCTGGGAACAGCAGCTCTCAAATACCATGGCTTGGCCCCAGGAAAAGCCTCGAACTGCGTGCTCGCAGCTCGCGGAGCCCTGCCCCGTGAGTTACAAACCAGGGACAAGAAGCCAGCTCTCAGTCCCCAGCGAGTCTGGCTCCGGAGCCAGAGCCCTCAGGGCTGGGACGGCAGCTGGCTCCCGAGGCGTAGGGGAAGGGGGAGATGAAAGTCGACGCAAATTGGTGGGACCCCGTAGCTACACCCTAAAAATTAGGTTGGCAGCACCAGCCACAAAGCTTTGACTGAGCAGGGGAGGATGCCCCGCACGCCGCAGCCCAGTGGGACCAGTCGTGGTCCTGCCCTGGGGGCAGCGCAGGACCAGCTGGTGGCTCCGGGAAAGGGCTTCCCTTTGGTGGCCTTTGGGGAAAGGACCATGGGACAGACACGTGCCTGCTGCCATGTCCCCAGCCGTCACCGCTGGTTTCACTCCAGGTCCAAGTCAGCAGCGTGGGTGGCAGGAGGGGGACACGAGCTTGGCTTTGCAGCCAACTCCTGGAGGTGGCTGGTTGGTGGACGAGCTCCATCGCCGCAGCAAAGCCGCGGCAGCCTGATTTTGTGCCAGAAAAAAAGCCTTTTTCCCACCAGGAGAGAGTCTGCACGCAGAGCCTACCATCCCCATCCTTCACCTGCCCACCACCACCCATCTTCCCCTTCGTTCCTATCCCTGCGAGCTCCCCAAAACCTCTGAATCCTGAAATCCCGCACCCGAGCAGCGGCGAGGCACGGCAGGGAGGCAGAGCCCCGCGGGTGCCCCGCTCTGCCCAGCCCCAGCGGGACGCAGCTATAAATGGCTGCGAGGCCGCTGCGGCACGTGGGTCAGGTTACCCCGTGCGGTGGCCGGGGCCAAGGAGGCGGCGTGGGGCCACCAGCCTCACGCCCTGCACCTCCCGTTATAAATAGCTGCCGCATTCCCGCAGGCATTTGAGCCGGGCTGGATTTTACCCCAAGTCATTAACCTTGGCAGTGGGGACCGGCCATTATCCCGGTGCCTGGGAACTAATTGGAGTTCAGAAAGATATCATTCAGCTGCTGAAACCCGAGCAGCGTCCCCACGCCAGCCCGTGGCTCCCCGGGCACGCGGAGGACGTCACCGGCATTAGCCGTGCGATGGCGGGGTCACATCCTGACAGAGCAGAGGAGGAGAGGAGCGGTGCCCAGCCCAGGACAGGGCACGGAGAATTAGGCAACGGCCAGTGCACGTGCCTCGACGGCACATGGCTTTAAGGAGGATTTAAGGCTGGTGACAAAGCACCGACGGGTCCCCGCAGCACGGGGGGATCCTGAGCCAGCGCAGGGAGCCAGGACGCGATGGGCGCTGCGGTGCTCCCTGGGGAGCTGCGCACCCGGGGCCGGGCCACCGTCCCATGGGAGCTGCTGTCTCCTCCGATGACAGCAGCCGGCTGCGTTTCAGAGACACACAGCACGGCCGGGGGACACAGTGTGACAGTGCCATCCCCAGCCCGCTCTGCAGCAGCAGCCGCTGCACCCCTGCCCATCCCTGCAAAGCAAAAATGAAGCCGTGGAGTTTTGCCGGCACGGGCTTTAGAGCGGATTGACTTGCACCTCTGCCAGTCCCTTCACTGCAGCGGAACCGGTATTGAGTGGATTAATTAATTACACCCATCTCATTAAAGCAAATGACTCGGTCCATATTACGTGTCATCTCTGCTACTGGTAACTGTAATTCTTGTACTGGTGTTTTGGTGGTTTTTTGAATTAACACCTTGCAGTGCTGGGGCTCCCGGGCTGGCTGCCCTCTTCTTGTTAGCCAGCACCCCTCCAAAAATCACTCGGCAGAAACACTCCACCTCCAGCAGGCAAAGGGCCCTCTCGGTGGCTGCCGGGCAAATCCCTGCGGTCCCCAAAGCTGCCTCCACGGGCAGACGGCCTGTCCCACTGAGCTTCTCCGGCACGGACAAGAGGGGACAAATAGGACCTGTAGCCACTCAGGGTTTTGCACGGAATAACACTTTATTTTAGGTTTTGAGGGAACACCAACAGTCTCTGGGGAGGCCACGTGTGAGCATCGCCGGAGCATCGCGTGTACCCCGAACCCTGCAGTGAGCTGCATCGTGGACCGAAGGCCCTGGGTCTGCCCTGCTCTTCTGTCTCTGTTGCAGTTGGTTTTTTTCTCCTCAGCACTCCAGAAAGGGGCAAAACCATCAAAATCCCTTGGTTTTACTTCTTGGGTGACAGACCCTCCCCCTCCACAAGCCCACCCCTCCCAAGGATGGGGAACAAACCCGAACCGAACATTGCTGCGCCCTCGATCCCGAGTCACCACGACCTGCCCCACAATGCGCTCGTGGCTCAGCACCGCCCGAAGCCAAGCTCCTGCCCTGGAGGGCTTTGCCAAGGAGCCACAAACCTCCCTCCAGCCAGGAAAGCAGCCCCAGACACACGGACACCCAGCAGCAGGCTCGAGAGCACCCACCTGCTGCTCAGGCCACCAGCCAGGTGCTGGCACGCTCTGCTTCAGCCCGGAGGTCACGGCACGGATTCACGGCCGAGAGGTTTAAGCCTGCGCTGCCAGGCAGGGGTAGGATGGGTCCTACTGTTTCCCTCCCAAGAGCTTTCCAGCAGCATCCGTACGGTGCTGTGAGTCAAAAAGGTCCAACCGTACGGGTGACCATTGCATCGGAAGGGCTTCCAGAATGGTCCTGGAGATCCAGGGCTGGCTGGATGCTAAGCCCATCTCCAGCTGGTCCCTCTCTGCCTCGGGACTAACGATGCAAAATGAACATGTGAAATTGGGGGGGTCAGCGAACACACATGCCAAAGAGACACTCTGAAACAACCTGTAAACTCCAAGCCGACGCTGTGATGTGCTTCCAAAACGCTCAACACAAGGGCTGCCGCAGCCGCCCTGTCCCGCATCCCACCCAGGGACCGTCCCCTGCCCCCGGCTCCGAGCACAAACAAGGCAGCAGCTGCTGGTCCCAGCTGCCTCGACTCAAACCCTTCTACCCCAGGGAGGAAGACGCCATGGGATGCTGCAGGCCACCGCTGTCCCTCCTGCCCCAGGACCCTGTCCCAGCCCCCAGTGCCAAATGCCATGCCCCAGCTCTATCCTAAATATTGACCTGTGCTGCGTGGGCAGCGGTGACCCATCGGCTGAGTGATCCCAGGGAGATCATGGGACAACTCCCCATGTTTCAATGGGAGGAGAAACGTCCCCAGAAAACTCCCCAGGGAAAGCAAAGCTTCAGGGCAGCGAGGTGTGGAGGAGGCAGGAGGATGCGGACCCTCGCTGCCTCCTTGCATCATCCTAGGGCAGGTCCAAAGCCCCTGTTTCTGCTTTGTTTCATGACCACGTTCAAACCACGAGAGCACACACGGCGTTGCCGAGGGTGAAGCCCAACCGCTCAGACCCCGAGGACCATCACGCCCACCAGAAGACATTGACTTCAGTGTCCCGCAAAAGACTGGAGGCCACCTCAGGGCTTTCTCTCCTGAAGCCCCTCCGAGCCCCAAAGGGTGGCAGTAACAGGGAAGGGCACAAATTCTGGCTGCCAACACCCACCTCCGCTCGAAAACCCCTTCCACTCGAGTCGTGTTATTTACCCCAGGATCACCTAAATTTTGTGCGTATTTCACATTTCACACCACGCACATCTCCACCCTCTGCGACTTCCTTGGCTTCCCACGGTTAGGGCAATCAGCCCGCCGGAGCCGGGCATCCCCAGCGCTACGCTCTCCCAGCGCCCCTTCGCTTGTCTGAATTTCAAGCTTCCAAGTTATTACTTGGCCGAGCGAGTCCTGGAGAGCTGCGACAGCCCCAGGAGCTCCCCTGCAGCCAACAAACCCCGGGCTGCCACGGAGGCGAGATGTCTGCGGCTGTCCCAGCTCCTCCTCCCCACTGCTCCCAGTTTGCTCCCCATGCCAACACGGCACAGGGGCCTCGCCGGGAAAACCACTCCTGGCACCGCAGCCCTTCCCAGGGCAGCTGGAAGGATGATTATCAGCCTTCCCCCCGCCGTGGAGGGTCTCTGGATACCAAGCAATGCATAAAAAACCAAAACAACAGGGAAAAAATAAGGTAAGGGAGAGCAACTCTCCCCAAAATAACAATGTAATATAAATACAGTCAAACTCCTCCTGCAAATATCAAGAGAGAGGTTTGGCAGATCCAAAAAAAAATCTTGGCAGGACACACCGAGAGGTATCTGCAACGACCAGGCCAGCAGCGACACCCAGGAGGCAGAAGCCAAGCTGAGCCGCCCGGGGTGAGATCTGGCACACGGAGCCACTGCTGATGCTTGGATTAAAACACGTCACCTCCCAGCGATGCCACTTTGGAGAGCCTCACCCCAACTCACCGTCCTGACCCGCGGATGCAGTAACCGTAAGGGAAGTCTGAGTCACCCTGGCAGCGCACGGCGACCCAAAAGCGCCTGCTTGACGTTAAGGCCATCGTGTCGCTTTTCACCGAGCCCTGGAGCGAGCCCAGGCAGGAGAAGGGAGCAGGGAAGCCCCCCCTTTGCCACCCTTCAGGCACTTTAAGGCCACCCACAGCCCCCCAGCCCTGCCACCCCTCCCCAGGGCAGGGCGCTCGGCCGGCCAGCTCCTGGAGAGCCATCGGGGTGGCAGGTATAAGGCAGGGGACGCGCCGTCCCGAGGCAGGGCCATCACCTCCGCAGGGCAGCGACAGCCCAACAGGGACCACGCCGCGGTGCCAGCCCTGCCATCCTCCACAGGCAGGGCTGTACCGTGACGGCAAACCCAAAACAGGGAGGAGATGGAGGTGCACCGTGTGTGTACCCAATGTCCGCAATCGGATGAGCAGCAGAGACCCCTGCCCTGCTCCGGCTGTTGCCTGCAACACCCCTGAGCAACACCGCGCCGCGGGAGCGCGACGGCATCAGCTACAAACTAATCTCAAAGCCTCCAGCGTGTCGTGGTGGGAGCCAGCCCAGCCCCGGCCTCCTCCCAAGGGTACCTGCTGGGAGTTTTAATTAATTAAGCAGCCCAGCGGGTCATACCTGAGCTCAGCGAGCTACAGCCAAGGCCCTGCCTGCAGCTGCCTCCTGGGAGGGCAACCTGGCAGCACCCGGCTCCCCAGCAGGGTGGAGGAGGAGGAGGAGGAGGTGGTCCAAGGAGAGAAGTTGTTCTTTACAGAAAGGGCAGCTCATCTCCACCTCCCGCAGGACCTCTAGCAGAAAGGAAACCCACGCCAAAGTAAAGGATGAAAAGAAAATAACAGAGAAAGGGTGGTCCGAGAACAGCAGCTATGGGGAGGAATTTCGCAGACTCCCAGAGAAAGAGGCTCTTGTATTTCTCTTCGGTCAAAAAAAAAAAACCCCAACCCCACCAACAACCCTATCTGCTCCCAGCAGCTGTGCAGAGCAGCACATTCCTCCGGCTGAACCGTGGTCCTGCGGCTCCCAGGAGAGGAGGAACCCACAGCAGAAAGGGCTGAGCGAAGCTAAAAATGAAAATCTGGAGCTGAGACAATCTCGGAAGGCACAGGAAAGCAAGAGCCACGGCGGTCGCTGGCAGCAGAAGACACAGAGCTCTTCTTTGTCCAGGCAGAGCCCAGAGCACTGCTCCCAAATAAAACCTCCCTTTGGGGTCTGCAGTGCTACAACCGCACCGGGAAGGGTCTCTGGTGCTGAGACCCTCCTGGATAGTGGGGGTGGCCCAGGGTGCTGGGCAGCAGGGAGGGTCCCATCCCAGGGGACAGACCCTGGGTGCTGACCCCTGCCCGGCCAAGCTGGCAGAGGGTGGGCAAGTGTGAACAGATGCGATGTGAAGTGTAACAGGAGAAAAGCGGGGTCCCTCCTCCCATGGTCCCAACCCACCAGCCCTCACCCACTCCCCAAGCGGGGTTCAGGGGGCTCCCACAGCCTGCCAGCCCCCACAGGGCTGGGAGACACCAGGGACCGGCCACCCGGTACCAAGAGGGAGCCCATTCCCAGGGGACCGGCTTCAGTCTCCCCCTGGGATGGCGAAGGCTACGATCGCTGGGATGTTTGTAGCCTCGGCTGCGAGATCTGGGGGGGGGACGCAGTTGGGGTTCAGCTGCTGGACACCCCCCGGCGAGGCAGCTCCTGCGGCTGCGCTCCTGAGCTGGTCCTGCCTGCACCCAGCAGCCTGTTCCTCCTGCCTGCCCAAAATCCAGCCCAGCAAACCAAAAGGTGCCCAGCGAGGAGCAGGGTGCCGCTGTACCCCCTCCTGGCTGGCGTAAGCCTGAAGAGCCGCACAGCCCCGCTCCAGCCGAGGATGCGGGTTTAAATGAAAATCACAGGAAAACCAGAAAGTTTTCCATGGCCCCAGGAACCACAGACCTCAGGGGGTACCATAAAGAGTCACAAACCCACTCCACGCCTCCCATCGCTGCCTGCCTGCGGTCCCACAGCCGAGCCGCTGGGCATCGAGCAGTGGCACACGTTTCTCCCTCTCTAGAGGGAGATCCCAGCAGTTACTTCCAGCTCTCCAGATGAGCTGATAAACCAGTCTGCATATGGTGTTTTCCATTTGAAAGAGTATGCAAATGCGTATGCAGATGATGTGCCACCCCCATGCTCCCAGCACATCGCCAGGAAAAACGGGGATCAGCCCCCCAGAAGCAGGAGAAGCCTCGTCCCCCCTCGCATCCTCATCTCCTACCTTCCAAGACCACCTCCTTGCCCGTCTTCTTCAACGCCTGCACCGCCTCGTCATGCGTCGCCTCGGACAGGTCGGTCCCGTTGACGGAGAGGATGGCGTCCCCCACGTACAGCGCCTCAGTCTGATCCGCTGCCAGCCCCTTAAATATCTTGGAGATCAAGATGGGCATTTTATTCTCTCGGCCACCTTGAAACAGAAGAGAAACGAAGCGGTTGTGGCTGTTGGAGCACACGGAGGAGTGGGTGGGGAGGGGGATGCTCAGGTACCCACTGGCCCCAGCAAGGCTGAGCCCTTCTCCCAGTGCTCAGCTACGCCATGCCAGGACATCCTGCTGCCCCATTTTCCTCGCGTGCCCATGGCACGCTCGTAACAACCACAGTAGCCAAAATACCATGGGGCAGATGAAGATGATTGCTCCAAAACCACTCCAAACGGTCACAGATTTCCTCGCAGAGCAAACATGTACCCTGGCCATCTCCCCACCAATTTTGGCAGGAAAGCATGTCTTTATTTGCATTATTAATCATGTGTGCTGAGCGACCATTCCTGCTCTGAGGACTTCATGATCTAAGCAGATAAGACAGCTGAATGCTTTTGGAGAGGCAAAAGAGCCAGGGAGAAGTGAACCAACCTGGCTGCTTGCTCCTCTCCGCACAGTAGCCCTATTTACCTGCTGCTCCCCGTTCTCCAGCCTAAAAGGATGCTATTCAAACCTCCCAGCGGCTCAAGGAGATCAATTTGCACGTTAACTTTTGAACCCGCATGGAGATCTGAGCAGCATCGCTGCCTGCGTGCCAGGGAGACGCGGTGCAGCAGCCACCGCCAAGCCCCAGCCCCGGCAGGAGC
Source organism: Balaeniceps rex (assembly GCA_013401315.1). Taxonomy (NCBI): domain Eukaryota; kingdom Metazoa; phylum Chordata; class Aves; order Pelecaniformes; family Balaenicipitidae; genus Balaeniceps; species Balaeniceps rex. The sequence continues at coordinate 18,846 of VYZW01047582.1, forward strand.
GGCCGGGGATCGGCAGCCCCCCGACGTGCCCTACGCCCCAGGACGGCCTGTCCCCAGGAGCCTCCGTGGGATATCTCTCATCCCGGAGGGAGATGTTGAGCCCAGCCTGTTGTCACCGCCCGCCCCGGGGCTGCTCCCAGCCGGTGCCACAGGCATTTCCTCGCTCAGACGCCTGCCAAGCCCCTCGGAGGGCTCCGGTTATCAGCTGTCAGAGGCCCCCGCGGGGGCTGCTCCGAGCTGCCAAGCCCGTCCTTACGGCAGCGGCTCCTCGCCCGGGCTGCCTGCACCGAGAGCCCCTGCCAGGGCCAGGAGCCTCCGCCAGCTCGGCTCCCCGCTGGCCTGCCAGCCAGGGGAAGGCCAGCCCAGCAGCTATGGCGCCCGTCCCCTCGCCACGTCCCAAGGCAGGACACCTCGCCCGCGTCCCGGTTTGCGGTGAAGCGTCCCCGGGTGAAAGGTGGCTGGCAGGCGGCAGCAGCCCGGGCGAGGAGGAGCAATGCTCTCCCCCAGCAGCGGCGGTGGCACCGGCAGGGCTGCCCCACCGCCTGCAACAGCTTCTAGCTCCCAGTTTGGATGGCGACTGCTTGGTTTCCACATACGTCACTGCAAAAATAAAGTTTTAACTGAACCAAGTGACGTTCCTCCTTTCCCGGGAGAGCCACAGAGCTAGCACTCACTTGGCAGCCAAGGGGTTATTATGAAGGGGGCTTTATGCTTCCCAAAAGGAAGGGCTGGCAGGCTCGGGCACCCCGCAGACACAGCCAGCGGCACCGTTTCAATCCAGTCCCAGCACCCGGACATCCACATCGCAAAACCTCCCCACTTCCAGAGGGAGCAGGAGGCTGCGGCCACGTCCCCTCCGAGCTGGGAGGAGAAGCCACGTCAGGAGGCGAGAGCTGCCCTGCCGCTGCCCCCGGGGCTGCCGAGCCCGCTGCCTGCCCTGCCCGCACACGGAGTCACGAACCCTCTCGCCCACGCACCGTGACGGCCCTTTGCCTGCCTGTTTGCTGCCCGTTTCATCCTCCCTTCACAGAGTTTCCAACATGCTCGGAGCCGCGTGAAAAGCAAAGGCAGGCAGAAACACCATCCCTGCCGCAAGAAGTTTCCAGCCTGAAGTTCAGGCGAGTCACGGAGGAACGGGGCAGCTCGGGAGGGAAAACAGGGATTGTAACACGGAGGCTCCCTACTGCTCAGCTCTCCCGGAGCAGACATCTCCGAGCCTGAACGCGTTGGTTTAACACCCCGGCTCTCCATGCCTGGAGATCTCCAAGGGGTTTACAATCGCTTCCTTCGTTTTGCCAGCAGTTTAGAAGGGGCATTTCTCAGCACAGGGGCACAGCGAGGACAAGGACATGCCGGCAGAGCCCTCCCTTTGGCTGCTAAAGGGCAGCTTGTGTGTAACCGGGGCGTCCCACCTGCCTCACGAGACAGCACCCTACCCCTGCGTGCCAAGGGGCAGTAGGAGCCCCCTCCAGCTCCCAAATGCCAGGGACCTCTGCTCCGGCCGGGGCACGGCGGGCAGGGGCCAGCTGCACCCCAAAGTGCTGCTCTTTCCCTGGGCTGGGGACGTTTCGGGTCCCGTCACCGCCACACGTCCCCTTCCTTGTCCTGCACAGAGGCTGGGTCAGGGCAGTGCCCGGGGTGTGAAGACCCCGACCCCAGCTCCGCTCCCCCCGCAGGGTTTTATTCCAAGCGTGGGAGCGAGCTACTGGAAAGGCAGCAGCAACAGGTCCCGGGTGCCCGGTGCCTCCCC
>VYZW01047582.1:20855-45991 GCA_013401315.1 Balaeniceps rex
CGCACCGCCCCGCGCACCGCCCCGCCGGGCCGCAGCCAGCCGGGAGCCCCCGCTCCGGCCCGGGACGGGGCACGGGGCGGACCGGGATCCCCGGTGCTCCCCGGTGCTCCCCGCTCCGGCCCGGGACGGGGCACGGGGGGGGGCGGATCCGGATCCCCGGTGCTCCCCGCTGCTCCCTGCTGCTCCCTGCTGCTCCCTGCTCCGGCCCGGGACGGGGCACGGGGGGGGAATCCGGATCCCCGGTGCTCCCCGCTGCTCCCTGCTCCGGCCCGGGATGGGGTATGGGGAGGGGACCCGGATCGCCGCTGCTCCCCGCTGCTCCCCGCTGCTCCCTGCTCCGTCCCGGGATAGGGTATGGGAGGGGACCCGGATCCCCCGTTGCTCCCCGCTCTGGCCTGGGATGGGGCACAGGGAGGGACCCAGGCCCCCGGTGCTCCATTGCTTGTCCCCAGTCTGGCCCTGGATGTGCTGGGGGTCCCAGTGCTGGGCTGTGTCGCAGGAGGAGCAGCAGGAGCCGGGCAGGGGGCAGCTGGCTCAGCCCCTGGTCCCCCCCAGCAACCACAGCCCCCTGGCACTCACAGCCCCCCTCGCCTGCAGCCCACTCCCACGGTGGGGTGCCCAGCAGTCCAGGGCTGGCAGCCCAACAAGGACACTGGGCTGAAGGCCCGGGGCATAAATCTGCAGGGCTGGGCAGGATGCTCGGGGAGCCCTGGGAGCACCCTACTCCCATGCCCCTGCCCATGGGGGGCTGCCCAGCCAGGCCCTGCAGGGCACCTCGGGGTGGGTGCTGCAACACAGGGGTTTCCATGCCACGCACCAGGTTCCCAAAACACTTTTGGCTCTGTTATAGGGGCCGGCAGCAGCACAGGGGCAGGCGGTGGCTCTGGAGGCCCCACTGGGCAGGGCAGGGCAGGGCCAGGCAGGGGCTGCCTGCATCCAGCCCTGGACCAAGGAGTTCCTCGGTAGCCAGTTTCTTTGTGGTGACCCCAGGGCAGGCACCTCCTAACAGCCCCAGCGGGTGTTAAACAGCAGCGAGGCAGAGGGAGGTGGTATTTACAGACACTCAGAAGAGTCTGTGCTGCTTTTCCCTTGCTTGTCCTGTTTCTTGAAAACGGGAACGATATTTTGTTTTCTTTGGCAGACAGGCATTTTTTTCTGCAGCCGAGAGGCAGCAATTAGGAGTAGAAAATACCTCTAGGAGTAGCAGATACCTCTTGGCGCATCCCCTGTGCCCCTTGTGCTCATAGCGCTTTGGGCGGCTCCAGAGGCCTCTGGGATGGGGCTACCGAGGTCCCTGAGCCTCTGCAGAACACAAGGATTTATAAGAATTCAGTGACATTTACAAGCAGGCTGGGATGGGGACACGGCGAGGGGCTGTGGCTGCCCGGGGCAGGGGGGGTCTCAGCGTGCACTGCTCAGCACAGCCCTTCCCCGGCCGGGGGCCACAGCCAGCCCTGAGCATCAGCCACGCGCAGAGGGGAAAAATGTTCCCCGGGCTCCCTCCCACGCAGCAGCAGCTGTGGAATTTCTTGAGGTTGCAGCAGAGGAAACCCTGAAGGTTATTTCTTTACAAAACAGACTGTTTAAATAGTCCTGATTTTCTTTCTGCTGAATAGTCCAGGGTTTGGCTTAAGTGACTCCTCGCCTTCGCGGGACGGTGCTGCTCGCTGTAGCGAGCACCTCTACACCTCCCTGTCACCCAGCCGAAGATATTCCCCTGTGATCCGGTCCCCTCCACACCACACAGGGCCATGGGCCCCGCTCCGGCTGCCCGTGCCGCTCAGTTCATGTACAGCAGAGGGGAATTTTGTCCTTTCATCCCTGAGTGGAGACAGGGCTCACTTTCCCTGTGCCACCCGCTCTGCGAGCACTCACTTTATCCACCAGCCAGGCAGCTGCAACCAGCATTTTGCCCGGGTTTTTTTCCTTCCCAGTGCTGCTTTTGATATTTCCAGCCTTTAAGGCCACGTTCCCATCTGAAGCGGCAGCGGGAACTCTAAATAGTGCTTTTAGTGCAGCAGAACGGCGCCGTTTGCGTTGTTTCCTTTCATTTCTCAGCTCTGTGTCCAGCAGCATGGATGCTGAGAAGCACGGCCGGGGTGCAAGGAAGCCATCTGGATGGTGTCAATGCCAGGCAGAGGGAGGAGCCCTGCCTTTCCCCGTCCCGCTGCTGGGATGGAGAAAACACCATGGACCCCGGAGCCAGGGCACGGCACGCCGAGTTCACCTCCATCGGAGAAACAGACACGCAGGCGCCTGCGCAGCCCCTGTGCTGCTCCCTTTCCAGCAACAGATCTGCCTAAATAAAAGCATCATTTATTTCCCCCAAGTCACCCATGTCCCTGCCCCGGGACCGAGGGAGCTCTGAGTTTGCAGAGACGTTTGCCGCGCCCCATCCCCACCAAGAGATCTCCCTCCAGCCCCCGTGCAGACAGGCTTCGTTAAAAGGCAGGTTTTGATACCACAAAGGCTCTGAGCCTGGGGAAAATGGACACAGGACATGAGGAATCGCCCTCCTGGAGCTACGGAGGCTGCATACACAACAGACCTGTTGTCCCCGCCGTGCTCGGGGACTCCTAAAGCCGTTGGGGTCACGGTGGAAAGCGCATCCCACAGCCACCGCTGCTGCACGGGCTGCAGCACCGCCTGCTCTCCCCTTCGTCAGCAATTAATATCCCTTTGGCAATTGCATCAATTACTTATGCGGGATGGAGACCCGAGGCGAGTATTGCAGGTGTTGGTTTCTTCTAAAGCAAATTGGGAGCCTAGAATGCCCTTAAGACCCTGGTCCCAAACGGGGAGGCCCAGCTGAGCAGGGGGTACGTCAGGGGAGCAATGGGGCTCAGCAGACTGGCGCAGCATTGGGGGTCTTGGCTTCAGGCTTTAATCCAAGACAAAACCCATTTGCTGGCTCCTCCGTGCAGCTGGGTCAGGCGAGAGGTGGGGCACTCCATGTTCTGGGGGGTCCTGGTGCCCCCCAAGCAGAGGTGCTGCTGCTTTCGGGACTTTCCCGCAGGCTTTGCTCCCCTGTTCAGGCTCTCAAGCCTGCTTTTGCTCAGGCTCCTTCACTTCCCAGGAATTCCTTCATGCCCCAGGGCTAGGAGCCCAGTGCATGGGGTGGTCCCAGCTCGATTTGACCCTCTGCAAGATATCGTGAGTGTAATTCCCGTGCCGTGGTGCTGCAGGACGGACTGCGGGATGGGAGGGTGGAGGATGAAGGCTCTGGCCAGGGCTGGCACGCGGGAGTGAGTCGCAGCTTCCAGGCATGCCAGCGGCGTTCGTCAGGGCTCCCGCTGAAGGGAAGCAGGCGGGGGGGGAGGAGTTGCTTGAAAAATTGCTATTCACAGAAATAGAAACTTCCCGCAGAAACACGCGTGAGCCAGTGACAAAAGCCCAGCTGGGAATTTCTCCCTGGCAGCAGGAGCGGTGGGAGGAGACGGGCCCGGGGAGCTTGGGAGGCTGCAGTGCGGGTGCTGCCAGGGCCCTGACCCTGGCCCCGGGGGAAATCGCTGCTTTTTAGCTGGAAAGAGCATCGCTGGTCTCCAGCCATCCTCCAAACGGTCCCCAGGGGGAGGAGGACCTGGTGGTGCGGGCGGCCATGGGCTCCGTGCCCCCCACGCCGAGCCGTTCCCTCCAGCGGCGCTTTCTCAGCGACCTGTTCGGACGCTGCTTCCCCAGCTGATCTCCATCGCAGGGTTGAGCCCGTCCTGGCATTTTCTCTGCATAATCTCTCCGGTCCCCTGAACTTCATCGTTAAGCAGCTATTATTAGACTCATTCCTTGGCATAGCCAGGAGCTATGTCAGAGCCCACCAGCCTATTTATAGAGTGCCGTGAGATGTTTTGTTACTTGCATTAATTAAATTAATTAAAGAAAATAAAAGACCTTAAGAGGTCCCAGTCCCTGGGACAACATTCCCAAACCGCGAGGATCCAGGTAGCATCTCAGGTGGTGCTCGGGATGCTCCGACGGTCCTTAGCCCTCAGCACCGGGGAAGTGCCGCTCTGCTCAGTGTCCCCTGGGAATTCACGGGGGACACGGCACCGACCCTGCCCTGCAGGACTGAGCCCCATGAAAACCCTGGAAGGGTTGGGAAGGGAAATAAAATAGCTTTTATTGTATAGATAGATCTTCATATAGATAGCTTTTCATATAGACAGATTTTAATATAGATATTAATAGATTTAGATATGCAATATGTATTTAACAGATGCATTCATCCTTTGTTATGCAGGAAATGCAGCAAAATGGCGTTGTCTGACTTTAAAATCACTGGAATCTCCAAGTCCTTCAATTTGAGAGCACTTTCTGTTTGCTTTGGGGCATAATTAGTCCCTACAAAGTTTCTTCCATCTCAGTCCAGACTCTTCTCTTACCGGATCCCTGTAAGACAGCCACGGTCAGCTGGGTTCTCGTGGTGTGAAAATACTTTTGCTGCTGCGTGGCAGATCTTATGTTATCAGGGCAGGATCATTTCCATCAAAGAACAAGAGACCAGATGGGAAAAAGCAGCACGAGGGAGCTAAAACAGCTTTGGGAAAGGCGAAAGTTGTCGCCCAGTATTCACTGCCTGTGCGGCTTCTGGCTCTCAGACGTTCTAAGACCAAGCGGCATCAGTGGCAGGGGCTTCAATCAGCCCCTAGGGTAATTTAATGGGCATAAATTAATCATTAAAGTCAGCACATGAACTGCAGATTGTAAAATCTGCCATCACATTTGCAGTTTTGATTGGGCTGATTCGCCCCACTGGCCTCTTCCATAGGGAGCGGGGCAAACGCCCTGTGTTTTGGTTAATTTGCAGCTTGCAAATGAAAATGCTGTTTCCTCCCTGCCAGGCACCGGGGAAGAGGCATCCCTTGGACTGCAGAGTCGGTGGGAACCACTGCTGGAGATACCATCCACGATTCTGTATGTCCCCTGGCACCGTGGTGGCAGTATCTGGGGCACCAGAGCCAGAGCTCGGGGGGAAACCGAGGCACAGAGTGAGGGCGGGCAGGTCCTAGCTCAAAGCAGGCCTGCAAGGAGCGCTGGGCACATCGCTGCTGTGTTTCCTGGCTGCACAGGAGATGCACAGGAGCTCCGAGATGTTGTCTGCTGGCCAATGCTGGTGACGAGGCTTCTCCCATGGGCACGGGCAGCGTCTTCCCTCCGGGCAGCACATGCCCAGGCAATGCTGCTTGCTGGGGCGTTTGACCTCCAGGTGCTTTATTTAGTGATATCAAACCCTTCCCTGCTCCCCAGCTGCTCCAGCCCCGCTTTAGTTGCATCCCATGTGTTTGCTAGGGGGGTTGCTAAAATCCTGGAGTAGACTGCGAGTCCAGGGGGGTGATGGACGGATGGGCAAACAGACTTGCAAGCAAAACCCTCCTCCCTGGCAAACGCAGTCCCATGCACGGAGAGGGCTTCTGGATGCGGCCCTGCAGATGGGGAGCCCTGCACACCCCTCCCGGTGCCTCTGTGCCCGTGCAAATGCCGATGCGCCCCAGCAAAGCCGCGGGCTGAAAGCCCCGTCCCCTCCTGGCTCCTCCATCGCACTGGGATGCCCGTGGGAAGTGCCAGGTCCCCTGGCGCAGGGACCTGGCAGCATCCCGGCACTCGTAGCTCCCCTGGGCTTTTTTTGACTCAACAAATAGAGCTTCGATAAACGTCACTTGTTTCCGCTGCCGTTGTTTGTCTCCGATGGCCCGTCAAGATGATAACACCGAGGTTGTCTGGAGCAGGACACCTCGATGGGTGTTATTTTGTTCCCTGGCTCAGGGGATGCTGCAGGAAGAGCCTCCTGTCCCGAGCACAGCGCAGAGGGGCAGGAGGGGTGGGAAGAGCCCTGTGTCCCGGGAAAAGGCTGAGCCCAGAGGGATGTTCCCCCAGGTCTGGCTGGAAAACCACCTTCAGCATCAGGTTTTTGAGTTCAGCGCATCCTTCTACCGGGGGTTCACCTTCCCTGCAAGGGCCACGTCCCTGCGGGGCACTGCTGGCCTTGCGGAGGCTGCGGGCGGGTGACGGACCCGTCCTCCCCGGGACCGTTCCTCCTTCCCACGAGTGGGGCGAGGAACAGCTCTGGGCCGAGTTTCGGTATCGCTGCGTGGAAAAAGGCAACTGCAAGATTTCAGGCTGACAGCAGATGCCAGCAAAGAGCCGCTCTGCAGCCAGCCGGGGCCTGCCGTGGGCAGGGGGGTGGTCGGAGCCCCCCACCCTGGGCACTGGGGCACCTCCTGCCCAAACCCACCCATCTGGCTGGGTGCTGCCTGCTGGAAGGCAAACGCCTCCTGGGACCCGGAGGAGCGTGGGCCATGGTTTGCAGCCAGCTGAGAACCCCCACGCTCAGCTCACAAAATGCAGCACCCACCCTGACCCCCCTCCCACCCTGGGGGGGTGAGTGAGGCAGCGGCTGCTGCAAAACTGGTGGCACCAAGAAGAGAAATGGGGGACGTTGCTCCCTCCAGCTCATCTCACCAGGCATGGCTTTGTGCCTCAGAGCCCCAGGCCAGCACCCACGGGGGACAGGGGACACGCTTCCCCTGGGCCAGCCGCTGCCTGCTCAGCCTCTTGGTTCTCATAGACCCACAGAGTGGTTTGGGTTGGAAGGGACCTCCAAAGACCATCCTGTCCACCCCCCTGCCATGGGCAGGGACATCTTCCACTAGATCAGGGTGCTCAAAGCCCCGTCCAACCTGGCCTTGATGCCCCAGTGATGGGGCATCCACAACTTCTCTGGGCAACCTGGTCCCGCATCTCACCACCCTCATCATAAAAAAATTACTTCTTTATCCAGGCTATGGGGGCACTGGAGAGGGATGCTCACCTCTTCTCACTGCCCGGTTAGTCTGGGCTCTGGGCTCACCCCAGCCCGCGTTTTTGTGGGGTGGTGTCCAGCAGGGTCCCCCTGCATGCCCTGGCTTTCTGCTCAGCACCCTAGCCCCAAAACCCACCCTCCCTTTCCTTCCAAATTCCTTTCATAAGGAACTGGGAGGCACCTCGCGCTCCCTCTCCGCTTGGCAGGCGTCTGTGACACTCCTGCTCCGCAACAAGAGCTATTTTTACCCCCAGCTGCACACACGCTCCCCCGGCTCAGCCTCCTGCCCACCCCGTGCCCAGCACCATCCCCGGCTCCCGGCTGGGACCCCACTGCAGCTGGCACCCAGCTCTGCTTGCATCCCCCAAGCACCCCACAGCCAGCGGGGGGATGCAGGAGGGGTCCCTTCCCTTCCCTTGTGGACATCATTTCTGCAGGCCCCATCCACTGCCCCATGCAAAGCTCTTTTTTCAGCCTGACAAGTAGCTGGAGCTTGGTTTATAGGAGGACGTATACACATATATGTGGCCCCCTGCTATTTCCCCCTTCCCAATGGTCTTTTCAGGTCCCTGGCCCAGGTCCCTCAAGGGGCTTGGCACTGGGAGCTTTGCCAGGTCTTTTTGACAGTCAGGGCAGGGTGTTGGACCTTGGAAAAGCCCCAGCTCTTCGGGTTCAGGGGCCAGGCAGGGTCTGTGAGCACTCCCCATCCTTCCCCAGGCTGCTGGACCCCGCCCGCCTCGAGGGGACCCGCCATAGCCCCAAGCCCCAGGCTGCTGCCAGCAGCGGGGAGTACGCTGCCCATCTCAGCGCCGCTTTTAAGGGCTCCCTAAACCAAGCATCAGGGCAGCGGCTTGAACCCTCAGGGCTAGGGGAAGGCTGAGCAGGGGGATCCGTCTGCATTCCAGGGTGGATGCTCCAGGCACAAGCCCTGAGATGGCTTGTGCAGGGGCTGGAGGGGCTGTGGCAAGGGGATGGGGGGCATCACCCCTGCTGCGGGCTCCCCATCCAGCCCATGGCATCTCCAAGGGAGCCCCCAGCACGAGAGGGGACGCAGGGATGGCAGCAGTGGCCCCTCGGGGAAGGACACCCTGAGCATCACCCACTGCCCCGGCCTGGCCCCCGCTCACCTCTGATACAGCCCTTTGCTCCTTTCCAAAGAGAGGTTTTAATTTACCCTCTCGGCTGGCGAAATCCTATCCCAAGCAATTCCCCAGCCGTTCCTCCGAATCATAGTAATTACCTCATTACTTTGATATTAATAGAATTCATATGGCCTGGAGAAGATAATTGAAATTAGCCCCGCGCCGCCAGGCCAGCGAGGGGGAGCAGAGGGGGCAGTGGGGGCCTGAGCCGGATGAGGGGTGCAGGGCTGTGCCCCGCCGGATCCTGGCACCCACAGGGGGTCCTGGGGCCAGCGATGCCCGTGGGGCTGCAGCCCGGCCGGTCCCGGCCCCAGGGGTGAGTTATCTCCTGGAGTTTGCCTGATGGCACCAGAAGTGAGTAGGCAGGGTGGGTGCCCGTGCTGGTCCCTGCTGGGCTACTGCGAGTCACCTGGAAGGATGCTCGGCCGCACCCGGCCCCTGCTCTCAAGCCGCTCACCCTCTCGTTGTCCCCTGCCTTGTCCCCTGCTCCGGGCCAGGGCATCCAGCAACCTCCATCAGCATCTCCTGCCATGGGGCCGTTCCCATTCTTTCTGGGGAAAAAAAAGAGAAAAAAAAAAAAAAGATTCATTATCTGGAAGAGCAACAAAGGCAGCATGGCGCTGAATAGCTCTCACAGGCGATGCCGTGCCCCCGCAGCCGGCCGCTGCCCGGCGGAGCCGTGATGGAGCCGTCCTGCCGACCCTCCGGCCCCACCTGCTCCCCGTCAGATGGGAGGTGACCCCCGACAAAGGCCGGGGCCGCGTCTGCCACCCTTGGGCTTTGCCCCGACACGTGTCTCCTTAACCTCTTCCTTGGGACCAGCTGCTACCAGGGGACCCTCCTTTGTGGCCCCGGCGCACGGCAGACGAGTCTCCCCATCTGGCCGGCGAGGCCTCGTCTGTTGGAGACCCCCTGCCCCGGCTTATAACGGCATTAACCTCCCCCGCTGCGCCCTGCCCCGCTCCCACCCCCCCGGCAACTGTCACCGAGCGCCCCGGGTCCCCACTGGGCCGTGGGGCTGGGGACAGCCGGCACCCCGGGCTTATCGCACCGCTCACCCACCGCCTGGCCGGCACCTCACAGGGACGGGCATCCCTGCCTGCACCTCCAACGCTGCCTGCCTGCGGGCTAACCCAGGCGCAGAGCGGGGCTGGGAACCTCCTCTCTTCTCCCCTCCTAACACCGTGGCATAAATACCGCGTGTAAACGCTGTGTACAAATGCTGCGTACAAATGTTGCATGTAAATGCTGCATGCAAGCGCTGCATGTCGATGCCGCACGATATCGATGCTGCATGCCGCTGCTGCGTGGTGTAAGCGCTGCACGCAAATGCTGCGCAACATAAATGCAGCACGTAAATGCTGCTTTATAGGTGCTGCATATGGAAATGCAGAGCCTGGGAGCCGTAGGGGCCGGGGGAGCCGGGGGTAGCCGAGGGGAGTGCCAGGGCTTGCAGCAGCCGCGCTGCAGCCAGCCGGGATGGCAGGCGGGCAGACCGGGCCGGCTCACCCCGGAGATGGGTGTCAGGAGCGAAGCCTGGACAGGAACCAGGCAGGACAAGGCAGGGGGGGAATTTGCCTCCAGGGGCTTGAAAAGTTCCTGTGCTCATGGCTGCAGGTGGGGTGAGTCCAGCCTTGGCTCCTGCAGTGCTGGGGCTCAGGACCAGGACCCCAGCACAGGGGCTCCGTCCCAGCCCCGCTGCCACCAAGCCACGTGCCCTCGCCCCTTGCTTGGCCTGGCACTGAGCTCCCCGGGGAGCTGGGGGATGCTGGGGCACCCCGGGGTGCCTGGCTGGCAGGGGACCATCACCGATGGGATGCAAGGAGCGGTGTGCAGGGTCAGGTCTTGGAGCCTGTTGGGGAAAGGAGCCAAGATGGAGCCTGGCTTCCCCTGGCTGGCGGAGGCCCTGGTCAGTGGTGTCCCCAGGCCAGGGACAAGAAGAGGCAAGATTCTGCCACCACCGCCTCCCTCGCCAGACATCCATCCCCGAGGAGGCCTTATCTGCCGCTAATGCTTCGCAGCAGCCTCCCCAAAGCTTGTGGGCTTGGCAAGATGTTCCGAGACTGCATTTGCTCCAAATGGATTGTATCAGCGGGAGAACAAAGCACTGGAGAGTTTTCAAAGCAAAGTCATGATCGCAGCCCGCAGGAGAGGCAGCCAGTCCCCTCCAGCGGCACCTCGCTGGGGACTCAGCGGGGAGCGGGCTCGGTCCCAACACCCGCCGGGCAGCGGGCTGGTGCCCCTTGGCTGTCCCCTCCTGGCCCCGGCTCTGCCATCCCACGGTGGTGACCGGGCAGGAGCCGTTCAATGGGTGCTGGCCAGAAGACAACAGCTCCATTTTCACTGAAAAATGTCCTGCTGCAAAATCTGGCCTCACTCCAGCTGCAGATGAAAAAATGAGGTTGGTGGGGGTTTTTTTCCCTCCTCCAAAGTTTCTTGGAAAGCTGGTGCGGGCCAGGCTCTGGAGCAAACGCTGACCTCGGCATCATGCCATGGGGCTGGGGGGTGTTGCATGGGTGCTTGCCCGCTTCGCTCCCCATCCCTGGCGCAGGCAGCTCCAGGCAGCAGCCCCCGGGGCAGAGCAGCTGGCAGAGGGGACCATTTTTCCTCCAACAGCCTCAAGGACTTGGGGAAAAAAAAGGAAATATTCTCTTCTCCACCGATCTTGGCATAAATTGCAATCGCAATGTCGGGGGGGTGCTAACGCGGAGGCTTCCCCTGCCCAGCCTGTGCTCCGAGCCCTGCGAGCATCGGCAGAGACGACCACAGGCGATGCCAGGACTCACCCAGAGCACAACGGCCACATGGATGAAGCGAGGTGTGCACCGTGCTCGTGGCAAGGTGTCCACCAACGGCACGTGGGGAACTGTGCTTGTCAGGAAGGAGTGGAGGAGGAGAAGGAACTGTGTAGGCAGAGGAAGGAATAAGACCAGAAAGTCATGTTGGCTTGGCTTCCCCTCCGATACACGGAGAAGATGGTGTCAGCAGTGACTCAGCTTGGGGAGGTATGTGAAATCATAATTGAAGAATGCTGAGAAAACAGCGAAATCCCACAAAAAATAAATTGTGGGGAAAAAAAAAAAACAACCCTCAAGCAAAAGCAACAGCGATGGTGCAGATCCCGGAGCTCTGGCGCTGGGCAGAGACATGAAAGAGGATGGGTTTAGCAACTGGACACTCTTCGGGGAGCAATGGGATAACTGCAAAATTGCATCAGGGCTGGGGAAAAAGGAAAACAAACCCAAGAGCAGTGGCTTTCTGCTGCGGGACAGTCAAAGGGCACCACATGGCCCTGCAGCGTCTGGCCCTGCGGCGGTGGGCTGGAAGGACCCACGTGAGATCCCGGAGACTCTCCCAATGCATTCCCAACCCACGAGAAATGCCGCGGCCGCGAGGGGTCCTTTGAACAAGTGTCATCGAGAATCTGGGGAAACAATAGAGCTACACGACGCCAGGCTCTGCAAAATGCCTGACTCACGGCGCTATCGCATCTTGAACGACAAACTCGTTTGTGCCAGATTAGCAAGAGGGAGCGGCGCAGGGGCTGCTCCGAGGGGGCTCGGACGTCCCCGTGGCCACAGCAAGAGAGATGCGGAGCAAGCGAGCAGCCTCCTGCAGAAGGTGTGGGGTGGTTCACTGAGAGCCAGAGGGGGAAAGACAGAGGACAATCAAGCAAAATGTCACAAATTCAGGAACTCAAAGAAAAAGGTGTAACTAGCGGGCAAAGGGAGGTCTGTGTGCCCTGCGGGGAGAGGCTGCGAGCGGCAGAGCTTTGCTGGGGGCTGCGGGCAGCACGGGAGGACAGTGCTGGTCGGTGATGGGATGGGGAGAGGGAAGCGGTCCTGCCCATCGCTGCTGGGGACTGCACCCAACCCCGGCCCTGCAGCCCTCCTGGAAAGCCCCCGACACCCAGCCGAGGAGGGGAGCAGGGACTCGAAGGACAGGGCATTGCGCAGTCAGGGTGCGAATGCAGCACAAAGCAGGGAAAATACAAGTGCTAAACTCAGAGCAGCAGCAAAGTGGCAGGAGAGTGAGCTTCAGCTGGGTGTCCATGCCAAACGAGGCTGTGAAACCTTCTTCATCTGCACACTGGAGAGGGCCGGAGGGGTAGGGGAAAGCCAGCTGAAAATTCAGCAGTGGCATAAGCCCAGACCACGTGGCCCACAGGCGCCAGGGAGGGCTTCAGGCTGCTGCCCCAACATCGCAGCACCGCCACGATGAGCTACGCCGGGTGAGATCAGGTCACACACAGCGCTCAGCCCCGGACAGGAACTCATCCGTGGGGACACAAGCCATCCCCACCCACCGGGAGAGCACCCATGCCCCGCAGCATCCCCATGGGTGTGCGAGCTGAGCACCAAACCACAGCGGCAGAGTCCCAGCTGGGGACCAGGGCTCGGTGCTGGGACCCAAACAAGTGCGAAACAGCAACAAAAGATGGTCTTTTGTTATCGTAAATAAATCAAACAATCCACCCAGTTCAATGTACCCTTGAAAGCGTGTCCACTGGATAAGACAAAAATGATGGCCATAAGGAATAACCGTGCGAAAGGGGCTCCCAGCCCGTGCCGAGGGGCAAGCGTAGGTAGGAGCACCATAAACTGCACTTTTCATGGCTGTAGGCATCTGCAGCGGTGAATATTGCACACTAGCAAACAGCCATCGTTGAAGAGAAGCTACTCGAGATGGCTGATGTATTCCCAGCGCTTCCCTCCGGAGGTGGACGTTGGCCACGGCTCTGGGGTGAGCGAAGCCCCAGGCATAGCTGGGCTAGGCTGTAGCTTGGTGCTGGGTCCTCGCTGGGCTCCCCGAGGCTGGGGCCTGCCTCCAAAGAGCTAAAAGCAATGTGGGAAATGCCCGTAGGACTGCGGGACAGGCAGGCAGGGGAGGGCCTCCTCCGGTGGCTGGAGCCCCGGTGTCACCATCTGTGCGGCTGCAGATTCCCCCCCCAAACTGTCCCGGCCCCGCGGAGCTCTCTGCCCTCGACAGGGAGGATGAACAAAGAGGTTTTACATAATCCCATGCGATCTGCATAATGCACGGCCCCCAAAATGTGCCACTCTCACCCGCCACATCACCCAGAGCTCCTCTTCTCAGCCTGCTTCCTATGTCCCTGGCCATAGATTGCAGCCAGGAGCAAAACCATGCACCGAGCAGCTCTCCCAGCCCTCCAGGCACGGGTACCCACAGCCCAGCGCTTTTGGGGATGCTGCCGGAGGCACCCGTAGCCTGACCGGCAGCTTCTGCTCTGGGACACAAACACCACACGGTCGGCTGGGGAGAGATCAAGCGCGAAAGCGTGTTGAGACATTTTCACGGGGACACTTCGAGGGTGCCACACTCCTGGTGGCTCATCCTGAAAGGTCCCCTTCTCCGCTCCCCCCATCACCTCTATCCCACCCCCAGGGAAGGAAACTCCTGCTGGAGCTCGGGTGCTGAGCTTTAGCCAGGGCCGAACATTTCAGAACCACAAAATCCAGCCCCCTCAAGCTGAGAAAAGAAAACGCCCCTTGGTGATTGCTGGTTTTGCTTTAAAATACAAAAGCAAAGCAAAAAATAAACCCCACCAGTCCTTGCAGACGGCTGCTGTGAATGCAGAAGATGCAACGCCTGGTCACTATGACTTGACGTGTTTGGAGGGCTGGAAGTGGCCGCATCCAGCGTCTGCACCCGTGCCAGACGCAACCCTTGGCCTTGCTGCCAGCTGCGACGACACAGTGACAGGCACCCAACACAGCCGGCTGCAACGGTGCCACGTGGAAGCGGCCTGGCACAAAAGTGGCTCTTTCCCCATAAATCACCCCAAAGGGAGGGTCCACCCAATGGCAGCAGCGCAGACCCGGTTGGGCAGCACCTGGGGACGCACCCGGGTGCCCGCTCGCCGCAGGACAGGCACGGGCAGAGCTGGCAGCATCTCAGCCTCTGCAACCATCTCCAATGATACCACCCAGAGGGTCCAAAATGTTGGGGAAAAAATAAATATAGCTCAAAAGAGACCAAGAGATCGAAGGGAAATGGCCATTAGCAACCCTCCATCTGCAGTAAAAAAGCCAGCCATGTCCAGCACTCCGGATCTAATGGGTTTTTAATATTCTCGTGGCACGCACTGTGGTATACATGGTAAGAGACACTTGGAGGTCTTGCATGAGCACCATTACTCAGGGGGCTGCTCGCGAAGTTCAGGCTCTTCCTTTCCCTGCCAGCTGCCTTGTAGATGTAGATGTTTCAATTATTCTGTCAAGCTGCATATTCCAAATTAAGGCCAAAGAAGTGTCTCTGTCTTATATAGAAAGAAAAAAAAAAACACCCTATATCCCTAAAAGGAAAAGAAATGAACTCAGAAATTAATAAGGCTGATTGACAATGCTGCTTTGGAAACTCTGGTACCATATGGCATCCTTGAATGGCTGCAGTGCTGTTAGGATGGAGCTGACCAGCTGGAGAGTTACTGTGGGTTGTTTGTAATTGTAATAATGGATATCAGATGGCTGGTGTGGAGCAGTTTATAAATGAGAACAGACAATGAGCCGCACTGTTTGTCAGGAAATCATTGCTGATATGGGCTTTGCGCTACCCACCGCTCCTCGTTTGAGCTGGCTGCTCCCAGGGCACCCCGTGCTGCCGGTTGGTCCGGCTCCGGCCAGGAGAGGGGCGATCCTGGGGCAGGGACCGCATCGGCAACCGGGGCGGGTGGTCCAGCCATGAGCAAAACTGCCAAAAAAACCCCCCTCGCCCTCCTGGTGCTTTGGGCAGAGCCCCAGCCGCCACTCGGAGATGGCGGCGAGGCTGACGTCCTCATGCAAAAAACGTGCTGTGCGGCCGGGTGCCTCTCTAAGGAAGCCAAAGCAAACGGCGATCCGGCCGGGGATCTGCCAAAGCCTCGGGAGCCGTCCAGGCTCGCAGGGCTGATGGGGGCTCAGATGCTGACACTTCCAGATTGGTTTTTGTGCTGAACAGCCGGAAAAATCATGACATTTCAGAATTTGCCATTTAATGGATTTTTTTTTTTTGTTAAAGTCAGTAACAGTGAAATTCATTATTTCAATTTCTGCTGATCGCCAGCTCTGTGGCTTATCACATAAAACAAAGCCTGAGTTTGGAACGAAAAGGTCACATGCCTGTTCCCTCGTCTTTTCCAAAATGAAATTCCATCCAAATTACCACAGGGCATTGCCCAGCTGAAGTTTCCCCTCTGCTCCAGCAGAAACCACCCTGTGCCACATCGCCTGCAGCCGAGGGCATCGAGCCCCAGCCCGGGGGGACCAGGGCAGGGGATGGCTGGGAGAGAAGGCTGTATTCAAGGCTTAGATGTTACACTTATTTTTACTTCCCTAGCATTCCTGGATTAGTTTTTTTTTAAAAAAAAAGATTAAAAAAAAAGCCATAACCAAATTAGATTATGCACCCCCCCATCGACACCCAGAGCCCCTTTGCTGGGGGCACCCAGCAACAGCCGGCGATGTGGCAGGGTAGGAGGAGCACACCCATGTGTCGTTTCACATTCACGCACACGCACGCCCATGAACCCAAACACAGCTGGTCGCTCTGGCAGGTCTTATTTTGGGCTCGGCAGCCCCTGCATGGGCATGGAAGGAGTCCCAGCACTGCTGGGTTTTCTCCCTGCTGGGCTTCAGGCTGATGGCATCTCCGGTGTCGGGGCTGGGTAGCGGCGGGTGCCCCGGGACCGGCCGGCCGGCAGCAGGGAGAGCTTTCTAGGAAAGCAATCTCTGCGGGAAGGCGGCCAGAACCGGAGCTGGGGCCACGGCACATGCCAAGCGCCGGGCAGAGCATCCACGAGCCGGCGTGCCCCTCTGCAGGGCATCTCCACAGCCTTGAAACACGCCTGCCTCTCCAGCTCGCTGCGCAGAGCGATCGCGGCCACGGCAGGGGTGTCTGGGCAGCCCCCCACCCAACGCACCGGCGGCCCTGTGCGTCCAGGGTGCGCAGGGAAGGGTGGGCAGAGGTGCTGGCGGTGCAAGGGCACCTGGGGGAATTGTACCCAACTCAGCACCCTCGGCAAAAGCCCTCCCTCTGCTCCGCCATTTCCAGCCCTCGCTGCCCGTAACAGAATTGCTGCTCTCTGGTTTTGTTCGGATAAGAAATGAAATATTTCTTATATATATCTATTATATAATATTATCTATATTATATAATAATAAATATATTATATTTTTTACATATTTACATATTTATATTTGTATGTTTTATACATATTCTCAGATAAATATTTCTTTTATATTATTCTTCTATATTATATAAATATTTCTTAGGGCATACAAATCCTCAGACAAAACTCTTTCTCAAGCTGGAAATGGCAAAGGCAAAGCAATTAAAGTCCGTGATCAAAATCAGCAGGCAGGAAAACTTGCTCTAAACCATCACCCTTAACTGAGCTCTGTGGTTATTTCCCTGAAGAAAGACCGACTTCTGCTCCCAGCTCTGAAAATGTGCCCGTTTATACTGGGGCATGGCTCTTCCTCAAAACTCCAGTATTTCTTTTTTTCCAGTTCAGAGAGGATTATTTGAGTCTGCTTATTTGGAGCCTCGGTTTCTAGGCTGTCATACAAAATGCAAGTAACCCATTCATTTTAACAGCAGAGACTGGGGTTTGTCTTATTTATACCTACCACTATTTAGGGAAAATTTGCATTTGATTACCATGCACCAAACATCATAACCAATTGGTTTTAATTAGTAAGGGGACGGTGAGATGCAGTGCAGACATGAGACACGAGCACATTTTGGACACCCCCTCCCGAGCTGGACCTGGCCCACGAAGCGGGAGGGCTGATGGCATCCCCCAGACCCGGCCATCACAACCCCGTCCCTGTGTCCCCGCAGACCTCCGGGCGACCCGATCGCATCCTCCTGGCTTTAGCCTGAAATTGTCACTCGACAGGAAAACTCCCCTGCTTTCTCCAGCTCAGCTTTGGCTGAACTCATCATCGAACTGAGCTAATTGAAGGAAGCAAAGTCGGAAAATAGCCCAACCGCCCTTCCTGACGAGGTGATCGCTGTCAAAGCTCGTTCGTCGCATCACCCAGCCCCGGTCCCCTGCAATGAGCTGCAGGTTCCCCGCTCGACTTTGGCATTGCAGATGAATCGCTTACTGCTCGCTATCACGTTTTAAATCGCTGTAGCTGCAAGCCCCGACATACATTGTCAGCAGTTTAAATGCAAGGAGGTTTAGATTTCAAAAGAAAGAGATATTCAACATGAATCCTTACTCAAATACACTATTCTTTCCAGCACAGGCACTCTGGAAACGCTGAGCACCCCAGGCTGGGTGCAGCCCTTCACTGGCGCCCGAGCATCCGATAGCTCATGCGGTTTCGTGCGCTCAGCTTGGCTTGACGTCACTTTTGGGGTGTCATCTGTTTAATCGGTCTCCATCACCTCCCCATTGCCCACAGAGGGGCCCCACTCGCAGCCGTGCCAGCGTCGTTGTTGGTTTTTATTTTACAGGGGTAATAGAGCCTACCCACATCCTCCCAGCCCCGGTCCGCCCCAGCTCCCACCCATGTGCCGCCGGCATTAATGGGTTTACTTTGCCGTGCCTGGCAGGTAACGGCCTCCGAAAGCGGGTGCCAGTTTGTCATCCCAAGCCAGCAGCTGCGCGGCGGGCGAGGAGCAGGTGCCAGCCCCATGTCCCCTCGCACGGAGCGCGATGCTCGTAGATCTGTCTGTCCTGGAGGGCCAGATTTGGGATCACCGGCTTCGCTCCGAGCCCTGACGCATCCCCAGCTGCACCAGCTCCCCATGTCCCCTCTCTCCCCTTCCAAGGGAGGCTGAAAAATTCACCAAGAATCTGCTGGGGGGAGTTGAAAATCCAAGGTAGGAGCCAGCTGAGCGCCGGGACGGGCACGTGGAGACTGTGAGCATGACCCCCGCACAGCCACACCGGCCCGAAACCCTCGACAAGCTGCCGGGTGGGACGAGTGCACCCACAGCCAGACGCGGGACGTGGGAGGTGATGAGCACCACGGCTGACCGGGAAGAGCCATCCCCAGCTGGGAGGAAGACGCTGAAAGCACAGTGCCAGGGATGAAGCCGAGGAGGTGCGTTAGGAGCAGAGGGGTGAAATAAAGTCAAACAGTGGGTGACAGCAGAAGCAGCGAGCTGCAAGATGCACCTAAAGCTCCTTCTGCTTCAGACATCTGCAAAAAACATCCTATTAAAACTGAAATCGGGCTCCTACCCCTGCTGCCACTCACCCCTATTTTCTGAGATCTCGAACACCTCCAGGGTGGCAGCTGACTTTTGCTTTGTGTCTGTGTTGGGCACACAAGTCCTATTGCTGGAAAATGATAAAAAATGATAAAAACACCGTAGCAAACCCCAGAAGAGGGCTGGGTTCACACATGAGGATGGGGATGGCTATGAGAGCTCTTCATGGAGGAGCAGCAGAAACCAGGGGCACTCCGGGGGTGTGCAGCGAGCCCCCGGCCCCAAGCCTGGCTGTGCTCTGACGGGGGCTTTGGTTGAGATTTGCAAAATGATCACCCCTTAGAAACATTATAGGATTTGCCCCACAGGTACAGGTCTGGCTGGAAATGGAGCACAGCGGCCAGGCTGGAGGTGATGCTGCTGCCCAAGCGGCATTTCCCAGCATGGGACAGCCCTCCTGCCCCCCCAGAGCCCCTCTGGCCAAGGGTCTGCTCCGAGCATCCCCAAACCCTTCATCCTCCAGCCCATCTGCTGCTCGAATCCCCGCTCCCCGGCTGCGACGTCGGGGCAGCTCCCACTCCTCATTAGAGGTTGGAACCCCTGAGCAAAGATTAATCTGGTGCTTGTGCGAATTTATCTGCTTGAAAAGAGAGGGACCGGCTCTGACCTCACAGTCTGGAGACTGGTGGGGAGTTTGCTATCCCCTGAGCTGTCAAGCCAATTCCCTGCAGTACCAAGCTGTTGTTCTTGGCATCTGTTAGGCAGAAAGACTATGAAACACCCCAAATATCTGTTTGTTTTAAAAGGTAAATATTAATTTCAGGATGCTGTTTACATAACCAGACTCTTCGTGCTTGAAGTCATTGCCTTTTGCTAGTTGTCACATGGTATTAGTGTGTATTTAACATTTATTTAACTCTACTTGGTCCTGCTTGTGCCAGATGGCAGGCAGCCTGCGTGGCTAGGCATGGGCTGAGTGCTGCTCTGAAGCAAGAAAAGGGGGTGATTTGAGACTGAAATGGTGAAAGTTTGAACAGTTTTGCAGCTGCAGGCCCCCGAATGGCACCGATGCGCACTGCGGCTCCAGTGTCCCCAAGGCTGGGTGCTGTCCCTGCCCCCACAGAACAGCAGAAGCCAAAAGCAAGACAACCTGGGAAGCATCATCCTCTGACAACTCCAAACCAGTGCAGGAGCTGGGCTTTCCTCGGCTCTTGCCGTGCATCAGGGCCAGAGCAGGGTCTAATGACTTGCTGGCTTTGCATCACTTTGGCCTGATCCTGCCTGGCGCTGAGCTCTCTCACTGCATACAGGGAGCAGGTCTGTGGACCTGGCAGAAAGCTGTCCCTGCAGAGGCCATCGCGGTTTGCATGCACCGGGTGGGAAACCCTGAGCTGAAACCCTGAGCTGCCGAAGTGTGCGGGTGTCTGCCGGCCGGTGACCTGGAGGAGCAGATGACGTGGGAGAGGACCCACTCGCTGTCTCCTGAAATCCTGAACGTCAAGTTTCTTCATCTCAGTGAAGAGCTGAGCGATCTTGCAAACTGATGTGCATCCCTGATACACGGCCCCGAATGCTCACACGTCTCTTTTCTGCCCCGCCAGTCATTTACTCTGCCAGCACAGGGTGTTTCGGGGGTAATGCAGCACTGCTGGTGCCACTGCTTTCTCAAACAAGAATGATGGCCTTTGGGAAACAAATCTGATCTTCAAGACAGTATCACCGTCTTTACGGCTGCAGCAGGCACCCATCAGCTTGAAAATACAAACGAGGAAGATCTGAGATGGTTTCAGGGACAGGATTCTGGTTTCTAAGCTGGACTAGATGCTCTCAGGTTCAAACGTTGATGTTTGAAGAGAGACCTGCATAATAAATAATATCCCCAGATTTTATCACAGACTTATTGCTTGTTTGGGCTCGATAGCCACTGTGAGCTCTGCCTCCCACCTGGTGAACAGGTCTCATCCCACCCCTCCTCTCCTCCAGTGGTTCTTGCTTGATGAGATCCCATCCTTCTCGCCCCGGGCACGCCTGCCTCTCCGGGCGATGCTGACCTGCCTTCGTGCACTCACATCGTGCCAGGAGAAACACTGACCGGACACCAGGGCTGACCTTGGGAAACTCCACCAAGCTCCAGACCTCCCCTTCTGGCACCATCTGCCCCACTCTCCTTTCACTCAGTTCTCACCCATATTAATGATGCTTGTACTAAACTTTCTGTTTTGCCTTGTTTTGAAAACCAGTTCCCAGCGAAAGAAGCAGGCAGGTTACTCTGCCATGACCTGCCCTATGAGATAAAGGCTTTATCTCATTTCCCACTCATTTTTATGACAGTAATTATTCTTTCTTCAGCATTTTTAGAGCTACACGCGCCTGTGAGATGAGAGATTTCCAAATAACGTTCCCTCTTGCTCTTGTGTTCACTGTTCTTTGATCAGACCCATTAATCCTTGCCAGTAGATTTGCCTGCCCTGTAGAGGGAACGGGAGGACTGAGCTGGTGTGGGACCTGGGAGGGAACAGCAAAGGGGTGAGGGAGAGGCAGGATGAGGCTGAAGGAGCTGAGCTGTGGGGAGCAAGAACGGGAATACATCTTTGCCCGAGAGAGCTTGTTCCATCCCAGGGCCATGGTCACCAGCTGAGACCTCCCCCCACCTGGGACCCATCCTGCTCCCTGCTTTCAACATGGGTCTGCAGAGAGGATAACAACCTTCGCCTGCTCTCAGCTACCTCACCAGCTGCAGGGACAGAGCCTCGGAGGGATATCTAAGTGTTTCAGACCTTCTGGTGATCCACCTCGGTCCGTACCCTGCTGTACAGGACCTCCCTTGGGGTGGGGGCTCACACAGGTCCGCATTTTGAAAGAACAGGAGCAAGGCTGTGAAGTCCTGCTCCCAGAGACTGAGCTTCCCACCTGCGGCCACCTTTGTCATGTTGGTGGACAAGCTTTATTCAGAGGGGGACTCAAGGCCATGCAATGAAGGAGGTTTCCTTTGGTAGGACCTTTGCAGGAGCTGGGGCAGAAGCTGGAAGGAGCACAGTGAGTGAAAGAGGATCAAACCCAGAAGGGTGCATTACAGTGGTGCTCGGGCACGGGTGAGGATGCGGCAGGACAGCAAACAGAAATGAAAAAATGCATCTTCAGAGCACAGCTCGCTCAGCGTGGCACGAGCTGTGGTGTGGGACGCCAGCAAATAAGCAAAGCAGACGCCAAGTACCTGCTCATCGGCAAGCACCGGTCCCCCGTGCACCACGGAGAGAAGCACACCATGGAAAACCACAGTCCATGACTTGACTGTTTGTCTGATATGCAGTGGAATGTGATCATATGTTTAAAGATGGTGGGGGCATTTCCTGAGTTGTGGAGTGCACGTGTGAATATTTTTAGAGGTTTTGCGTTTTATCAGCCATAGATATATAACGTGCATAGTGGCTGTGTATTTATAGTCCTAAAAATGCTGTTTGCAAAACTGTGATATATGGTCGGGTGTGATATATATATATATATTTAGCCATACCTACCTACCTCTCTAGGATGCATGTGCCCACATACTGCACTGGGCTGAGAAGTCGTTTGTCTCTTGTCCCGAATACATCACGTTTAAATGATTTAAAAAAAGGGTTCCAAACAAAGTCTGTGTGCCTTTAGAGCTCCTTCTCGAATACACAAGCCTATTTCAAGGACATATAGAAACATCAGCGAAGTGAACAGGTGTTGCTCGGTTGGACACAGAACATAAATCCATACTCATAAAGGCTGGGTGGGTTTTTTTCTCTTAGAGCAAATAAACCCTGCTCTGTGTACCAATGTACCGACAGAGCAAAAATTGCAACTGTCCCCTTCCTTTGATGGCTGTTGATGTTTCCCAACCCGTACCCCAGCTCCAGAGAGCACGAGACAAGCTCAGCTCGCTGTATGGCTTAAAATCCGGGGGGCTGGATGCGGGGAAGGGGTGCTCCCTGCAGGACAGGCTACGGCAGCCTGTGTCTCAGGGTGACATGGTCCCCCTGCTCACAGACCATCAGGATCTGGAGCTCATCCTCCCTACAGGACCATGCCCATGCCGCAGGTCTCGCCCACAACCCTGGCACCACTCATCTCAGATCTCCTGAGAAAGAGCACGGACAGCCTGTTCCTGGCTCACACATCTCCATCTCTGCAGAAGACACTTGCTGGAGGAGCAGCAGGATGGCCACATTTAAAACATGAGCATGTTTCTGTGGAAAAGTTGCATATAACTATGGAAACATTCCCAAAGCTGCTGTCCTGAGCTCCTAAGTCTTTCATCGGCATTGAGGTCTGCAAGATCAAGCCCCGTATATACCCTATCCTGCTACTCCACGGGTATTATGAGTGTTATTTAGCACAATCCTCTCCTCTTTGGGGTTTCCCTCTGCAGCTGTTTCATCTTTAGAAACAAAGCAGCAACGCATGTAATGGAGCTGCTCTGTGCCCACCATGGCTTTACCTTGGGCAGCACCAAAGCTGTCGAACAGAACAGAAGATGAAAATACATTAGCTCCTCCTTCAAAGCTTTCCCCAGCACGTCTCAGCGCTCTGCTTTGTGGTCCCAGCCCTCCTCGCCTCCTCCCCATTCTGAGCAGTGACACTTCACACCAGGGCACGTCCCCCCAAGGTCGTGGTGCCTGGGAGGGACGGGACACGGAGCAGGGCAGCAATGGCCCCACGCCGTCAGCAGAGCAGTTCCCATCTCCTCCTCTGCGCTCAGGCACATGGAGGGCTCCAGCATGGGTGAGCCTCGGGGATATGCCAGGCTCCGGCTGGGGAGCACGGCCAGGAGGCTCGGGAAGCTGCTCCCATCAAGTTGGTGAAGCCTCTGATGGAGCCCAGCCTGCCGCTCTCCTAGAGGCTTCACAGGCTGTGGAGACCAGCTAAATTAAAACAAAGCCCTTATCAGCACCCCACACAACAGCCCTTTCTGCTTCACCAGTGTAAATTTGGCCACAGCGAGGCTGTAGATGACACTGAAATGAAGTGGCGGTAAACACAGGCCAGAGCCAAGCTGCAGCCAGCGTGGCAGGAGATAAGAGCCACGTGGGGGATGCAGGCTCTGGCGGACAGACTGGTCCAGGGAAGCGCTGGTGCCTTGCAAGGGGAGGAGGCAAAGCCACAAATTTAAAACAAGGACAATGATACTAGATGGATGCTCCTGTCATTTTAGCACAAATTTAGATCTGCTCCATCATGAGACATCTGGGCCCAAGAGATGCCTGTTCTCAGCCAGCAAACTCAGAACGAGCCCGTGGCTCCCTGAGCATCTAGAGCTAACCACTGCCAAGCTGTGGTGTGTCGCAGCTCACCCGTAGCTGGGCTTTCAACAGGCCGCTGGCCAGCAACCACCAGCCCAGAACTGGGGGAGTTCAAACCCATTTTGTTGGGAGCATGGTCCTACTGAGAAACAGCGGCCCTGACCTGGGTGCCCTTTTTTCCCAAGAGCTGAGTAGGGCCCACAGCTCTTGCTGCCTTGATTATACAGGTGGTGACTTTGAGGGGACGGATGGGGCCTTAGGGCAGCCAGTTTGGATCTCCTGCTCCATCCCAAGAGCTCTCATTCACTGGTGATGAGCTCTGCCAAGGCTGAGCCAAGAGACGGCAGAGCATCAAAAGCCACACTGGTACCAGCATGACTTGCTAACTGGTGGTGAGGACATCTACCTAGGACAGGAGACCTGGGGCCTGGCCCTGCTTCCAGTACTACATATGTATTTTATTGCTGGGAACAGAAACCCCAGCTACAACCCAATTTGCAGACATGATCTTCCTCCTACAGCTACTTTCAAGTCTTTCGGGAAGTCCCTGACCCAGCTGGCCGACTTGTAGCGTCCCTAGAGAACACCTATCATGGCAAATCCCTCCAGGATGGGAGCAGGGTTGTGCTTAGTTTTCAGATGCCAATCAGATGTCAGCACAAGGCTGTAGCCTCGACAAACCCTAGGGCAGGACTCTCAGGCTCTCAGTGTAGCTCTCATGATCACCAACTCTGGCATTTCTGGGCTTTGAGGTACCTACCAGAGGTAAATGGCACCCAAGCGTTGGACTTTGTCAGAGTCGAAACACTCATGTCTCAGCTCTGATGTGGGTATTTGACTTAACTTCTGGGTTATTTTCCATCTAAATGTCTTTTCCTGTGGCCAGACTCCCTGGGGCGTTTGTGGAAAAGCAGCAGCCCACGGGAGATCTCCTGACACACAAAGCTCCCTGGCCAACAAAGTCACACCTGACCATGAGACCTTGTAGCAAGGCTTTTCAGGTCCCCCCCCTTTCCACAGAAGAAGGACCATGGAGTTAGCTGGTCCTTGGGAAGAGCCCCATTTTTCCTTATTGCAGCCTTTCAGTAGATAAAGGCTCCTAAGAAAGATGGAGAAAGGCTTTTTACCGAGGCTTGTAGTGACAGAACAAGGGGCAGTGGTTTTAAAGTAGAAGAGGGTCAGTTTAGATTAGATATAAGGAAGAAAGTTTTTACGATGAGGGTGGTGAGACACCAGTTGCCCAGAGAAGTTGTGGGTGCCCCATCATTGGGGCATGAAGGTTGGACAGAGCTTTCAGCAACCTCATCTAGTGCAAGATATCCCTGGGGTTGGACTTAGACGAGCTTCAAAGCTCGCTTCCAACCCAAACTACTGATGATTCTTCATCCCATTTGTCCTGCAACTCTTGAAACATCATCTCCAGGACCTGATGTCCCTCCAGCCCAGCCTGGCCACCTCACCGAAACCAACCCCTCCTGGCATGGGGCTGCCGTTGGGCTGTGGGAAGTGCCAGGAGGCATCTCAGACACTTCGGTGACAATACCTGAGGCCACGGTGCCGGGCTGTGGACAAAGTCCGCAGCCCGGCACCGTGGCCTCAGGTATTGTAACACCTCCATGTTAGTGGGGACACCTCAGCGCAGAGGCGGGGAGAAGGTGAGGTGGTTTTGGAGGGGCCATAAACCACAGTTAGGCTAAAATTAATAATCAAATTCATATATAAAGCGTCGCCTCCGACCAAACAGGGCCCCCCTCCTCCGCTAACCGA